>PVHY01002195.1:121227-133141 GCA_004024945.1 Uropsilus gracilis | reverse complement strand
TCTAAGTCAGAGGAAAGTCTACAGCATTTACTAGCAAGACTTCATCAGAAAAATATAATTACAGTCTGATGTGCTGTTTATTTTAGCTTTTGGAAAAACAGATATTTGAGGAACCTGAAGAAAATCTCACAACCACTGACTACTAGTCTCCAATCCAAAAACAGGTTATAATACTTTTGATGGCACATAGAACATGCATCAAATACACTGTAATACTTGGGAACTAAGACACTGCATCACTCTCTTCGACGTTCACAATCATATTCATCCTCTTTCACTTGGAAGGTATGTTTATTTTAAGGGAGAAGGGTCTTAGACAAAACCAAGGGGAAAAAACCTATAACTTTATTGTTACTAACATGCAGCCCATGATTTATGATGTGATAAAAATTATTAAAAGTGTGATTCTCACTTTAATAATTGTAGAGAAAGCACACTAAAAATTATTGTCAACAGGACAGGTTACTGGGTTAGTTTTTAGGGTACATTTACTTGTGAAAGCACTGTTTTGAAGCATAACACATTGTATCAATAATGTTTGGCAATTTTTATTTTATATTACCAGTGAAAAGAAGTTGGTATTGTTAAGGCTTTTGGAATTTTCCTTTAAAGTTAGCAACATATTAAAAATATGATCTGGGTAAACCAAGCAGAATCAAAGGAGTCAGTTCAAGGAAGTATTCTAAGGCTTCAAAGTTCCTAGAGAGGTTGGCTTTCCCTTTTTGGGTATGACACTCATTTCTTCAAGTCTTTATTTAGAGGAGACCTGAAGGAATATTATTCAATCTGTATCATATAAAAAAATATTATATTTCATTGTCATGCCATGCATTAAAGTATAAGTCAAACCTATCCTTTAGTAAAAAAATAATTAAAATAATACCAAAATATTTATCTGTAAAAAGAACTCTTATGTTTCTAAAGAAACCACCACTAAAATTCTCTTAATACTGCTGAAGCAAGGTCTGGTTTGATAATTTACCCATCACCCATTCAAGGAGTCTGAAGTGAGCATGACAGAAGTTTAGAATATGAACTAGGAACATAAATTTAGCTCCACATGGAAGCTAAATAAAGCAACTTCATCAGTGTAGATAATGACTTGGAGCAAATATTTAAGAGGAAAGAAAAATTATAATGCAATTAGAATTTTAATTGGATGCATGATTCAAGCTAGAAAACCAAGGGGATTTCCAAAGAGTTAAAATATTTTAATTATGTAGCTATTTTACTTGACTTTTTCCTTTAGTATTTGAAATTTTTCAGCACTTGAAGTTTTATACTTCCCAACCAGATTTTGGAAGGTACAAAATTGAAATTGTGATGACTTATTGCTGTGGGCCTTCAGTAAGTATTGTCCATCAGAGGCTGGGAGAAGGTTCTCTTGCTTCTTCTAATTTGGTGAGAATCCACTGTGGTAGGGAAATAAACCAACATTTACTTACATCAGTGAACTTACAATGAAACTCAAAATAAAATAAATGGAAATCTAGATCTTGGCTTTTCATATTAGTTAGGAATATACTGACAAAAATTCATCCTACATAAGAGATCAGTCACTCACTTAAATGGCCCACTGGCTCACAAACAATGGTAATAGGTTTAACAGTAGGGATACTACTTTTTCAAAGTATTTAGATTTAGATGTTTATCTTCAGAATATGTATAATGAACCATCTTGAGAGAAAAGAGTACTGGGCACTTAAACTCAATAATCTGGCATAATGTGAAAACTATCTATGCAAAATTCCTTCCAATCTATGCATATTTTATATCACAAATCTTCATGATTCCATAATTAGGATTCTACTAATTGAGCAAGAATAATTACATAGTAGATAGTAACATAGCAACATTTTTAAGTATTCCTTAGTTGCTCTTATGATACAGTTTCTATACTGAAAGGATTTGAAATCACATAAATGCAAGTGAATTGTAAACCTCTATAACTATTATTTATCATTATTGGGCCAATATGACAATTGAAAGCATATGAGGTTTTCTGGCATTATCCCATTGTGAAACACTTTGGTTGAGATATTTGTGCTTTTTTAACTTCAAAATAACCTTGTGTTAATATTTCTTTTTGCAAACTAGTTTTTACTGGACAGTTCTGGCAGAGCAGGATGAAAAACAATACTTTAGGCATAAAATAACGTGGTGACAGATATTAAGTGGAAGCTATCTTACAGAGAAACTAAAACAGGGAGCAATATCCTCCTTTAGCAACATGAAAGAGGGCATCCTGAAATTCATGCCATATCCTGTCTCCCTGTTCCAGATATTAAACATATTGAAGCTCTAATTACTTTCTTTTTCTCTATAGCTTGTTTCTCTTTCAGTTTTTTACTTAGTACATTCATAATTTCTTTTCTTTTCTTTTTTTGAGACTAGGTCTCACTATTTTTGCCCATGGAACTGCAGGCCCACATTGCCCAGGGTACCACAGACTCAAGCAGTCCCCAGTCTCAGCTTCCCAGGTATTTTGGGGAGACTAGGTCTCGCTCCATTGCACTGAGTGGGACTTGAACCATGATCCCTAGTCCCAGCCGCTTCATAGGCTGAAGCTTACAGGCATGCACCACTGTGCCCGGCAGATTCATAATTTCTAGGTAGAATCATAATTGAATCATAATTTCTAGATAGAAAATCATATAGTACATCTTAGTGGTTCAGTGTTCTGGTCTGGAATCCAGATGTGACTTACCTAGCTAAGACCAACAAAGTGAGAAATAGGAGGGAGAGAGCCTAGGGGGATGTGGTAAAGCAATAATATGTCCCTATTATAAATTTCATAGCATTGTTAGTACAATTCAGTACAAATAGCATCTTAATTGTGATTTATGAGGTGGATAGTCAGTTTACAGTCTTTCTGTTCTAGACAGTGTACCATCCTTCTAATTGCCATACTCCCTAATGTACAGATCATGTTCTCAGTTCAGATCATGCCCATTTTGAAGAAAGTGAGGTTAAGTGACTTCCCCTAGGCCCTGCAGTAAAGAAGTAACATAATCAACATTCAAATCAGATTTTCTGATTACAGGTATGTTGCCTTTTGGCTTGTTAGAACAATTTTTTAAAATAACTATAGCTATAAAGAAACCTACAATGCAGAGCTATTTTTCATGTTGAAGCTAGTAGGTTTGAATATGAGTGAATTTATATATCTTTTTGCTAACTTTTTTACTAAGTACTACTACTATTAGGACTTAAACAAGCCACTTAATATGAAAAATAAGTAGGTGTGTTGAATTCAATTTAAAGAAAACTAGTTTGGGGAAAATATGACCTAGATACATAGGTAAAAACCATCCAGAACAAAATTAAAAAAAAAAAAAAGCTACCTTAAAAAAGATCCATGAATTTAAAAATGAGAAACTGCTATCTGATTAAGACAAAGATTCATTACATTTACCCTAGCATCTTCCGGAGTCTTGAAGTTAATTATCTTTCCAAATTCTTTGGCATGGAATACAGACTTCACTCGTTCCTATAAAGAAAGTAAATAACTTCATTTAAATGAAAATCCAGTTAAAGACACCTAAGACGTAACACATTATGAATCAGTGCTCAAAGACTCTTACATGAACTCTATCTTTAAAAAAACTAAAACTGAAGAACCAAAAGGAACTGAACACAAATAGAAGAACTAAATTCTAAATTTAGTGATCCAGTTTCATTAAACCCAAATTTAAAATCTTTAGGTTAAGATTTCAATTGTAAATTCATAAAGGGTTTAGACAGAGGATGGAAAGAAGAGAAGTCTGGGAAGAGTGTCAGTATTTATCTTCTATTTTCCCAAATGGGAATAAATTCTCAGGACAGTTCTTAATATCTGGCTATGTAATCTTGATGAGGTCAGTTCAGAAATAATGAACACATTGTGTATCTACAGATATACATGCATGGGTATATAACTTCCAACATTTTAAACCAGTCAGGCAAAAGAATATGGTTAAGAACCAAGGAAATCAGTGTATATGATTGTCCCCTTTAGCATTCTTTTCAGTTTGAAAGGAAAAAAATGTCTAAAGGTAGATGTTAAAGTATTAAAGGAACAAATAGAAAAAAAATCTGATTACTGAGGAGGAGGTTATTGTATACCTCTATTAACTATGGGAAAAGTCTCAGAAGCAGTGATGTGGAAGTTTTTTTTTTTTTATTAGTCTGATAATTCTGTAAGTACTACATGCATTCATGTAAATATGAATATATGTATTCATGTAAATATAATTCATGCAACCATGAATACATGTATTCATTGTAAATATAGACCCAAAAGAAATTGGATTTTATTTTTAAAAGGTATGACTGCTGATACAAGGTCTTAAGGAAAGGTAAAGGAGAAAAAAATCAAGGAGATAATAACTTTATCCTTAGAAAGGGGAAATAGTGTGAACAGTATAGACTAGAGTAGATGCTAACAGCTACTACCAATACTTTCATATATGGACAGAGGGTCTCTCATTTTCTGAGTGAGTCAAAGACATTTTTAATAGGTAAGTTAGTCTAAGATCCTCAAGAACTAATATTCAGTCTACTTAAAACTTATTTCATTTCATGTTTTTAGAATGAGTATTAAGTTTGGAGAAATGGTTAAAACACTGGTTAAAACAGGCCCCCAGGGTAGTTTTGTGCTATAGGGTCACACAAAAGCTATCTGTTTGCCTCCATACCCCTTCTTACAATAACAATATCTTGAGTCTACTTTAGGTAACTACTCCTCATTTTTTCCCAAAAATACTTCAGATACAGCTGACCCTTACTATACTTCAGAGAGATCTGACCCTTACTTCTTAGTAGACATGGTGATTCTGTCACTCTTACCTGTCCAACTAGCCCAGCTAAGCTCCCTGACCTAAATGCCTGGTACAATAATAAATGATCAGAGGCAGCCATATGAGACACAGTGAGAAGTTTCATCTGTCAAGCTAGGGGGATATCAGTCTAGGAATTGTGCTGGCCAATGGGTCACCAAAGGATAGCCTGCTTAAGAATGAAGCTAACAAAGAAGAAAGTAGAACCCAAAGGAAGATAAGGTCATCAAAGGAGGAGAGAAAACCAATGTGAATGATGTGATTTGCATATCTAACCTGAAACACCCACACACTTAGACCCTTTTAGTTAGATGAATCAATTCAATCCCTCAAAATGAAAACAAAACAAAAATAACAGATCAAAGCTTATCTGGATTGAGTCACATACAATATTTAGGTTCATATTACCAATGACAAAATGGTCTTCTACACAGGTTAAATATCTTGAGGTTAAATATATACCTTATATTTCTACTTATTACCTGTAATAACTAGTGCAATCATTACAACTTACATTCAATTTTAGTCTACCAATTTACCAAAATCTAACAATTTGTTTTATTTTGTAGTAATTTTAAGAACCAGACACTATAGCTGCTTGTAATGAAAGTGAGAAATGATCTCTGCCTTAAAGCAGGTAACAGAAGACAAGACAGTATCTAGAAAGAAAGCAAGACCTATCAATAATAACATATATGAGAGAAAATTCTTCAAGTGTCTATTAGTGAGATTTTTAGGGAAAAACATTCAATGAAACTGCTAGGCATTTTGAGTTTTTTCAAGTGTTCTTCCCACTTTAGTGACTTGGGCAATAGTGAAGATGATGAGGTTCTGTTGTTGAACATGTGGTTCCAGGAATGTTGTTATCAGTGTAATGGTAATATAACAAAGCTTGTTTAGTCTAACTTTTTTTCCCTTAAGCCTCAGTAAGAAAGTAGATATAAGGGAAAATCATACAAAGACAAAGCACCATCTATAAAAGAAGTTAAAAACTTAACAAAAGTAAAGAGAACTGACTATAGCTCTTCTGCAACTTCTGATGGGGTTCCAGCCCAATAAACCCATGGTAAGTTTAAAATGCACTGAATACACACAAACTACCAAACATGACAGCTTAGTCTAGCCTACCTCAAGTTACATTAGCTTCCAGTTAAACAAAATCATCTGAAACAAAGCATTTTATAATGGGAAGTGCTGAAAGTGTTGAACCCTAACCACTAGTGGGAGAACCTACAGTAAAGTTCTGGATATCTCATTTAACCCATTAAACACTGGACTGAAAAAAGAAAATTGTAGAAAATTGGCTGTTTACTCTCATGAAAATATGGTCGACTGGAAGCTACAATTCATCATCACCACCCAGTATCATGAGAGTACAGTGCTGGTATTACTAGCCCAAGAAAGCATCACTTAAAATTTAAAATAAAGTTTCTATTGAACTCATATCCCTATTGTGCTACATAAAGTAAAATAAATCTTAGGTCAATTTATCATAAATTGGAGAACATCTGTATTTCAATGCATTATTTTCACTTCCAAGTGTTGCTGTTGTTATTTTTTAATCTATTCAACATACCTTAGCTTCAATGCGCAATCTTCTCCCATGAACAATAAATGGCTCTTTTGTAAATTCATCGAAACTATACTGCCACTCACATGTAAGCTGACCAAATGTACCTTTTGTTACAAACAATACACCACTTAAAAAGAAAAGGGGGGGGGACAATTTACTTTTAAAAACTGAAGTACTTATATTCAATGGCATAATTGTAACAGGATTTACACTGTATGCAAGTGCACAGAGAACCAAGATATACTATATCTGGATTACAGAAAACCTTAATATAAGAAATCATATAAAGTATGTTCGTTCTGAAGTAATAATAACATTAAATTAGAAATTATAACAGAAAGATACAAGAATAGTTCCAAATACATGAAAATTAGCATAGTTAAGGAACCTCCAAGGAAACAATATTTTGAAAATACAACATAAAATCTATAGGATGCAGGTAATGGAACACTTAGTGGGAAATTTATAACATATTTATATTAGAAAAACTAAAGTGCATAAAATCAAATGTATAAGGGATTTATAAGAAAAAGGAAAAATTTACAATCACCAGTCAACCAGTATTTTGGGAGCTTTTCATGTTATTAATGCTTTAGAATTAAGAATTTATTACTAAGAAAGATTCCATTTATTTACCAACCTACACCAGAAAATCAATTAACATTAACTGATGTTCTTGCTCCATTTAGAGGGAGTAATAAAACGTTTCCCCACCATTTCTCTCTTCTGATTGATACACTAATTATACATAGGATCAGAGGTTTCTTTGAATAACATATACTTAAAGGTTTAAGTTTAAAAAAAGCTGGTATGGAGAAAAGAGAAACTATTCAGAATACCCAACTCTGATGCCCTTTTCACCAGTCCTGGATTACAGGGGCCATCAGATCAGAACTAATCTCACACCCTTCCCAGACCACTTCACAGTAATGACTCCTACAAAACCTTGCCTTTGTGTGTTTGCATACACCCTGCTACTATCCTCTTACCACTAATTACATTGTGAAAAAAGTTACCTTTTAGTTATCATGAACATATCTGTTTTATTGATCATGACATGTGTGAAATATTTGTATTTTGCAAATCTTCCATTTTCCATGACCTTAAAAAAAAAAAAAGTGAGAATGAGAAAACAGGTAACATTCCTATTGTAATGCAGTGAATGCCTTATACTCTAAAGATGAAGAAGATTTAAATTGAATCTGATATTACTATTAAAACTGTAACATTCATTATACCTCAAATATTATATTCTTATGTAATTACACCATACAAAAACATATAACTTGAGTATTTAAACACACATATCACAAATTACTACTAGTCCCCACCCAGCACCGTCCTGGAATTTCTCTATTTGTTAGCTAGTAATAATGATTATTAGCTAACAAATCACATACTGGCAAGGAAGAGTAGAAACAATTTGGATATGACAGTGTATCTGGAAAAATCCAGACATAAAACCCCAGTATTTTTACTTTTAAACACAATAATTGAGAAGCTGAAAGAAAAAAAATAAAAACCTGTTTACAATGGTTAACAAAATAATTTACTTATAAAAGATATAAAATTTATGTGATAAAAGTGCAACATGCTATTGAAAGAAATAACAGAAAATATGAAAATGAAAATCTATGTCTTATTCTTGGATTAAAAAATGCATTAAAGACTTTATCATCCCACCTCTACGAACCCTGCCAATTTTATAGACACAAAGATAACACACCATTATCCCAAGATGTATGTATGTTTGTTTTAGTAAGGGAGATGCAATTAAATATAACTGTTGAAATTCAAGTAGAAAAAAGTGGTAACAGCCATTAAATTATGAAAGAATGAGAAATATCCTAAGACATTATATTATACAGATGCTATAGTGAAATAGTTGGGTTAGTGTTTACATATAGACATAGCAATAGAACAGAGAATCCAGAAATTGACCAAAATGCACATAGAAATTTATAAAATTCTATATATTTAACTATGAATTTATAATTCTAATGAGAGAATTCTAATTCTAATTTATAATTCTATGAGAGAATTTCTAATACATGGGCAAAAGCAAGGCTGTCAAACTGTATTTCAGGCAAGTTCCTTAATAAAGTTGCACCCCATTTTTTTATACTAAATTCTACATGAATAACTGCTTTAATATGAAAAAACTGGTATACACAAAGAAATTAAACACTACAATAGCAAGTAAGACAACAGCAAATAATAAAGCTAAGCAACACAAAAACCAAGAGGATAATACAGAGATATAGCTAATTTCCTAGCAGTGAATTCTAGCAATATACACCCACAGATGAAAAATGATTAGCCAATAAGGAAATATAGAGGATATGAAGAGCTAATTCAGCAATAACATAAAATCTGATCAATAAATGGGAAAATGTCAAAATTATTTCAAAATCACAAAAATGCAAATCAATTAAACACAACCTTTTTGTAAATAATGCACTGATCTTATGCAAGGGTATGTTAAAATCCAAAATGCTAAATATTGACAAGGAACTGTAAAAAAATATTACAGAATATCTATATCAGGAGACATCATGAAAAAGAAAAAGGTATATTTGTTTATTTGTCAGGCACAAAAGATCATCCTGGACCCCTCCCCTTCCCTTCTTCTCAGGTTGGAAGAGTAACCAAAATGACATATGGTTACCAAAAATCTCAAAACCCCAAAAAAACAGTAACATACATATGGAGAATTCATCTAGCTATAAATCCTAATAAATAATGAATATTTTTTAGATAATAAACACAGGTATTCAGTCTGCATTTAGGGGTATAAGGCATCAAGGACAGGGAAGGAGACTTCAGATGGCAGGTAAGAAGTGAGAATCTCATCCTTACTGAGTAGAAAGATGAAAAGTTTCAATAGAGTATGTTTACTGATAGAACTAGAACTGGGTGAGACCCTAACTTCTACAATGTCATAAACTGGAGAGCAGTGACTTCTTGGGTTAAGGACAAGTTTAGGAAACAAGATCACTTGTTTGCTAATGATCACTTGTTTGATAAAAGGGGTAAGGATTTAAGCAGTTAAGAGAAGCTGCTAGCTTTCAGGGCTGTCAATGCTTTCAATTCAAAACAATCTGCACTCTTTAAGTATAGAAATAGACCTCCTGAGGCACACATGGCCTTAATTAATTGATAAATTAATTAATTTCTCCAAAACCAAGATGACCAGGAGGCCTACTCTGGACTAAGTGAGAAAAGCCTATTTGAGGGTTCTGAGGGATAGACCCAGTAGAGAATGCTGCGCAAGACATATTAAAAGGAAATATAATTGCCAAGAAAGAATGGGAGAGTCGCAGGGAAAACAAAATGTGTACTCTTATATATGCACAGGAAATTTCTGGATGTTTCGATAAGATTATCAATCTATCACAATACTTACCTGAGTAGGTAGCATCTATTTTTTTTTCTTTATCTCAAAATCAAGAGATTTTGTATCTCTTGATAATTGAAATGATCTTAAAAGTATTTTCTTTTGTTCTATATGGTCAAGTTTTAAAGTATACAAATGTTGATCTTAAGAATATCATCACAGCAAGGGGACAAGAGTATACAAAACCCATAAACAGATCACAAACTTCAGGCAACTAAAAAATTTGTGCTTCAACTCTAAGCATAAAACTTCTATTTCAATACTGTTAACTATTGTATCACAGTTAAACTTGCCACTCATTTCTTTCCACTTTTAAGACCTAACTTAAATAAACTATAACAAATTTTATATGCCAATTTCATTAGTTACAATAGCAACTGATATAAAAAAATTTAAAAGATCCATGTAACGCTTTTTGAAACTCATTAAAAAAATCTTACAAGCATGGCAATATGGAGTAAGAATACAGCAGAACAACTCTGGAACTACATTTAATAGATGCACTAATGAGAATGTGGCAGCTTTTGAACCATGATCTCCCAGCATGCTGTAAAAAATGTACAAATAGATGCATACCTTTGGTTACAATTTTCTGCCTAATTACTTGACTTTATATATGGACTATATATGAAGTTTTACATATTTCAGAATGTCCTTTTCTATTAGGCAAAACTTGAACCTGAAAGAATGTTACTGTCCAACCAAAACCAATCTCTTTTACACATGAAGAAATTAAGAATTAGGTAAAAAGTTTAGCCATCTAATTCTGTGTAATTAGTTAAGATTATAGTTAAGTGACTGACTTGCTCGGGGTCATATTGGTAACTGCAAAACTGGACTTAAAATAATGGTTTTTTTTACTTTTAATTCCAGTGCTTTCACTCTACCATGATGTATCTTCTTATGGCATCAATGATACATTTCTCATGGCACCTCAAAAATGTCCCCAATAGCTCTGGATCGTGAGTGTTGCTGGGGCAGTTTGCTATGGCAGGTCAAGGTGGCTGTATCATGTGGCAGTATGAGGTTTTGTTTAGTACTAGCTTTGTTTTGTTTAGTATTAGTAATCCTATCTGCATCCATCCCAAACAGATATTAAGCATGACTTTCCCTACTAATTTGTGATATCCTTTTTAAAATAAAGAAGAATTGAAATCAAAAGTAGGGCTCAGCATGTAGAACCTTAGCATAAAGACCAAGATTTGGCCAATATAGCAAGGGTTTTGAATAAAGTTATCAAGTACATTAGCCAGTACTTTAAACAAGTTACCCTCTTTGTTTGTTACAAGTTAGCAACACTACTGCTACAGTGCTAAGGGAAAAACTCTTTGCCTCATTCATTCAAAGTATATATGAATTATGTATCAGTCTCTGAACTCTCTTAATAAACTGAAACACAAAGGAAACTGCATGTTGCACACACAATTATCAGAACCTATAGATAACAAAAAGCATGATTATTGATAAAGAGTTCTTTTGATAGGGGGTGCTGTGAAGTTGGGCTGTGGTCACAGCATGGTAATGGTGCAGTAGAATAGCAGCCATTATGGCCTGTTGGGTGGAGACTTGAAAATGGGAAGCCAAACCTTCTTGCAGGAAGAACAGAGCAAGGAGATTTAAGGAAGACAAGGAGAGAGAGAAGTGGAGCAGAAGAGGGACAGCAGAGGAGCAGCAAGGAGGCTGGAGGCCTTTGGAGTTGCCGCTGCCATGTGCAGCAGCAGGGGAGGGAAAGAAGCCGGGCGGTGGGCTTCCATTCAAACCCTGGGCTGGTGAGGAGCCTGGGGAGACATGCTGGAGAAACTTGTGACCTTTGTAAGGTGAACTGGCATCATGGTACTTGAAAACTTGCTTTAACTTTGGAACGGTGAAGTTTGGGGGAATTACATGGAGACCTGAAGAGAACTTGCTGTGCTGCTGTCTTCATCATCAGTAAGATACCTGAAGTGGTTGCCACTGTTATATCAAGTGAGTCTTGCTGGTTTTTGGCCACTTTAGAGTTGAAGCTCAAAGAATGTTGGAACTGTGTCTTTTGGGGGGAAAACAATGTCATCATCTTGGTTTCTTTTTTGGATTTGAATGTCCCACTTTTGAAGAAGGCACAATGGCGCTGCAATTTTGGTTTACCTG
>PVHY01002195.1:20988-121127 GCA_004024945.1 Uropsilus gracilis | reverse complement strand
CAGGTGGGACTCGAACCGCGATCCCTAACCCCGGCTGCTTCATAGGCTGAAGCTTACAAGCACGAGCCACCGTGCCCGGCCTTATTTTGTCTTTTTAATGAGTAAATCTGTTTTTGCCTCTTTTTAAGGATAATATGATCTTGCTACTGTTTGCACAAGCTGGGGCAAACCTAAGGAGTAGTTGGATTGAAAAAGCCAGCTACTCCTGTTTGTAAGTTTAGTTATGTACCCTGTTTATTTTGTAACCCAATTTCACTTTTACATTAGAATGTATGTGTGTAAATCTTAGTTTAACAGCTGTAAATAAATCCAAATCAAATTGATGGTATACTTAGATACAAACAGAAAGGAAACTGACAGAGGTTATCTTCTAACTTCCTTATTTTCTGTCAAAAAAGCCTCAGTATTTTAGAAAAAATCATATATAAGGAAGTTATAACGAATGTAGAAAATTTGCTAGACTTTCAGATCATCTGAAAACTATGAAGTAACAGATTCCTGTAACAAAAATTTTTGAAAAAAAAACAAAATATGAAGGTGGATAACTGGAACAAATTACTAAGAAAGAAAATCATTCTTATGTAGAATTAAATCATAATTCTACATAATACATGTAAAGTGCTAATGTTCATGGAAAATGTACAGAAGAAAATTAGGTAAAGGGTAAAAATCACAGATCAGCCAAAACCAAAATCTGGTTAGTGCCTGATTCTTTTAGAAACAACAGCCTCATTAAGGTCTGAGCTTCTATGTTTTATGACAGTAACATAGGTACTAAAAAAAAGTGAAATCTATCTAGATAAAAGATAATGCTATCAAACCAGAAAAGCTACTGGATAACAAATAAGTACTGTTACAGACTAGTTAATTTGAATAGTTAGGAAATGATGGGAAAAGAAGCTTATTAACAGAGTACGTGTAAAAAAAGACTATTTTTAAAAACAAAATTTAATAGAATGGGTAAATACTACCATTTCTCAATTATTTAAGAAGTACAGTCAACTTAAAACATCCCTTCTTTAGACAAAAATGAAGTCAATAAGTATACATTTTCTTAAGAGTTGGTTGAAGATTAGGGATAAAAGTGTACTAATTCATCTGAAGCCAGAAACTTGAAGATCATGACTAGGGAAAACAAGTAGACATTCAACCAAGTTTTATGACCAAATATAGCAGAAATTCATTATTTCCAATCTCAATGATTTCTTATATGTAACAGAATAAACACAAACAAGGAGGAAGACATAACATTTAACTTATCAGCAAGTTGGTTTAAAAAAAATCAAATCTCATGGACATTGCACCAGTTCTGAAAAGGAATCAGCTCCTATTTAATTCCCCACACCTTTGTCTCCTCCCATGCTAATGAGCTATCTTGATTGTTAGCCAAAGTATAAATTATGCCGACAGATTAGACAAGGCAAGAAGGCTGAGCATAACCCTGTGACTTAAAATCAAATGAAAAAAAAACAAAAACTGTTACGTTAAGAGATGTGAGTTGAACTTAGTTGGTTCAACTAAAACAGTCTAGGGAAAGGCTCATGACATAATGATGCACATTGACAACAGTAATTAAATAACCTGCTAATACATAACAATTTCAGAATAAGGGTAGAGGGGTTTATAGAAGTAGATATTTATAAAAGCATTTTTAGAACCTGTACTGGGCAAAATGTGTTGACTCATGATACAACATATTCTTGAAAATAACAATAACATTTCTCTTAAAATGCTGTAAAATTCAGAGTAGTCCACAGTATAGGGTTTCATTATTTCTAGTGCTGTATGGAAACTGTCACAGTATAGGGTTTCATTGTTTCTACTGCTGTATGGAAACTGTCATAGTATTTTAAGGTTTTCTATTAAAGTTTTAGTCATAGTATTTTATCTTGACAAGGAGACAAATAAATATAAAACTGATATGATGATTGAGAACTAGCATTAACTGGTATTCTTTTGAAGAAATGAAAATAAGAGTTTTTATCACTTGTTTTAACTCTGCAATGTGCTAAGACAATGATAATTTGTTGTATGCACCAATAACAAGCTGCTACTAAGCACAATTATCTTGACTCTACAGTATGGAAACTGCAGTGAGATAAGCACAAAAAAAATTTTAAAACTAAAGAAAGAAAAAGGGTGGAACTGAACTCAGGTGTATGTGATTTGGGAATCCAGACCCTAAGTTATACGGTATTGTTGCATATCAGGCAATTTTTATAGTCAAAATGAGTTATTACAGAAATATATATATATATTCCAGTAGATGCAGTGGAATTTCATCTTAACAGCTTAATGGAATGAGAAGTCAGATATCCCATAAAACACATGATGCTACCAGCAGTGCTTCAATTTCATGTGATTGTATTACCTAGGAATCATCATCTCTTTGGAAGACTGAACACATATCTTAGACACCTTTTGATTCCCAGAATTTCTTAGAGACTATCCTGTAGCAGTCAATCAACAAGAGTAAGACTCTGAAGATGTGACATAATAGAGTTAGCTGCTAACAGGGTGCTTGTTTTAGCCGCATCAGTTATTAAGCTCATTATAATAATAGTTCAGAAGATAAACTTATAATCTGACTAGGAGAAACGGTGATTAATCTCTTCAGGGACACAATCTTATATCCTAAAAGAGTGTCTAATATATAACTAACAGGAGTTTAACAAATGTGTATAAATAGATTACAGCAAATTTTGACTATTAAATTATGATACTATAACATTCACAAAAATTCAAATTGCACATATTATAATTACACAATTTCTCCTGTAATTTAAAATTCAAAGCTGCCTGGCAATTTATTTCAGAAAGGTTAGCTTCACAGGAGCTATCCACTCTCCCATAAGCATATTCCAACACTACAGCTTAATGAGATCTCCAACTTAAACCACTATCTCAGACTCAAAGTGCCACATATATTCAAATATACTTTTCCCCCCATTGCCTCCTATAGGGTTCTTGACAGTAGTAATTTTTCACTGAGAACTGGTAATACAGTCCTGCATAGTCATCATCAGAAGTGCCTAGGATATCAGTCTTATTTGAATTTATAAGTTACCTGGTCAGAAAAAGTATACACGGAACTTCCTTTCATAAGTGACATTAAATTTTGTTTTCAAATGAACAAAAAGAGCCTCCTACATAATTTTTGTTGGTTTTTGGTCATCTCTCTAAAATTCTTTTTTAATTGATTTCATGTATATGTGTGTGTGTGTGTGTGCATATATATATATATTTTTTTTCCACATCATTGTATACTCCAAGGTTCTCCACCACCTTTTTTCTTTATATGAACATAGTTAATTACTTCATTTGGCAAGAGAATCTTCATTCTTTCAAGGGACATTTGTCCAATAAAAAAAAATAGACTTCTTATACTAAAATTTTCTAGTAGCTCTGTACCTTAAGACACCAGGACAAGTTATAAGGGAACATGCTAATGTGCTTATTGGTTACAATTTAACACCTTTAGCTAAACAGAGGCTATAGCCCTCCTAACTTCCATAGAGTGTTAGCTCCATATTTGCACATCCTTGGTAGAGTAAGACTCCAATTGAATGTACGTGAGCTTAATATTTGAAGATTTCTTTTAAAGTTAAATGTATTACATTTTCTGTTTTAATAGATTTACCCTTCCTAATATATTTATAACCTTAAGGAATGCAGTAAGGATAAACTTTCGAAAAAGATTTAAAAACCAAGTTAATAAAATACTTCAACTAGAGACAAAGAGAAAAATGGAATCTCCTATAAAAGAAACCATCTTTGTCAGAAAAAGACAATTTCAAAGTATTACTGAGAAAGTATTCTTACATAATACTTCTTCAAGGTTCTAAGTGAAGTACACTTCAGACACAAAATTAAGTTCACAGGATCTACTATACTACATGTTCAAAATATGGGCCTTTGAAAAATATTATCTAATAATATTAGATTTCTGCTAAACTGAAGATTAGATATGAGAATTATATCTGAGTTAAACTGATAATCTCCTTTTCCAAGGATCTGTGTATGTAAGAACTCTATTTTGCCTGGATAATGGAATTTGCTCTCTTCAGTTCTCTATCCCATTCAGAAGTATCCTTCTGGAGAGGAAGAGTAACAAATGAAGAGTGAAATCCAATAAGCCTAGTTCTCCTAGGTCTCATCCACTTACTCAAAATTTCAGATGAAGCCAGGAAGTATGTCAGCACTACTCTGGTGTTCTGACTGCCTATGGTAAGCCCTTTCTTCCAGATCAGTTGTAATTCTCCTCCAGAAGTAAAGAGAAAGTTCATGTCGGCAGAAGGCGGTAATCTTCAAATTGTTATTAAGGCAGTGTTTGAAGCTAATTATAAACATCTGTAATTTCTGAAAGAAAAGAAATGTACAACAAACAAAAACAGCCTCCCTTCTATAGTAAATTATATAATGTCAACTGTGACCTCTTTCTATGACACTCAAAGACAACAGAGACAGAATTTTTAAATATCTGAAATGGTATTATAAGAATTATATCATCCCATAGGACAAGGTAGCTATCAATATAAATAAACAATGAAAACTAAGGATTTCACCTCTCTCACACAAACACACAACTTTAAGAAATTTAAGGGGTAAGAATTACTTTTATATATAGGGTACAAAGGTAGAAATATGTCCAATTAAAAAGAAAAGGATACTGTATCAGTCAAAAAAATTAAGTTTTTAGTTTTATATAAATGATCCAGAAATAAAGATCAATCTACAAAGAGTGGGTAGTTATTTTACAAACAAGTTGCTTTTGAAAATCTTTAGTAGTTGACAACTGCTAATAAAAATTTTAAATAAAATTAAAAATCTAAAAAAGAAATCTGCATAGTTGGATCATAATTATGTAAAGATTTTTAAAGAAATATACTATAAGTGGTAGGAAAACCGTATTTTTTCCCAATAATTTCCTAATTTTCTTCACTGAATATATATTACTTTAACAATGTAGAATATAATGTTATTAAATTATTTTCATGTTTTCTATAAAATATTAAAATTATAAACTGAGAATGAATGCTACAGGGATTCTGTTTTATCCATATAATTGTGGTTTTCAAATGTTTTACTTCATAAAAACCTCAGGCTATACTGAACACATTCAGAAAATCTTTGTAGACAATAGACACAGATTATTTGTAAATGATTAAAATTTTACAGTGGAAACACTATGTTCAACTGAGAAAAATTATATATACTTAGCTAAATCTCTGTAAAAATCACAATGATTATAAATTACTTTATGTTCAGACATTTAAAGGATCTCGAATATGACTGAAGATCCAGCAATTCAGTAAAGTCAATTTAATAAAATTATTAGAAATTTATCTTAAAGCTGTCACTTGGAGGTAAAACATAGTGGGTCAATATTAAATAATGGCTAAGTAAAAGTCACAGAGATAATTATGGGCTTGAAAATTATGTACCATATTAAAACAAACCAAATCTCTGTATATGAAATTATAAATTATTTTGATTAAGCTCCCTAACACAGACCTGTCTGAAGTCATGTGGCTTTGAGTCACGACTTTCTATAATGTCTTGTATATTAATGACTTTATTCACTATACTACATCAATTCAAACATTCATCCAATGAAATTATAGATTAAACTAAATCTAAAAATTTTCTTCTTTCATTGGCTTATTCTTCACTGGTGGCTCCTAAATCCACTGTAGTCCTTATATTCTATAATTTAGGAAAAGATACAGAACTGTAAGGATGTTAGATGTTTGAAAAAGGCTGAGACGTGTGAAGAGTGTAGGATAAGCAATCAGGAATGGGAAATGAGGCAAAAAAGAGTCTGGGGTGAGGTTACAGAAAGAATCTAAAAGAATATTTTAAATACATCTCAATCCCAAAGGTGCAGGCAGAAAATAATAAAATTGATATTTTATATAATCATAATTAAATCTTGATTTAAGTAAATTATGTATCTTTAGGTGCCATTGGACTACTAATTTATAAATTACACATCTGTAACAAAATCTACAAAACAAACACATCCCCCTGAGTATTTGAAAATGTAGTAAAAAAGTACATAATATTAACAATTTGGGTGGCTTTTGCTTGCTATCTCCTTGTATCATTAAGCAAAATTTAGTGCAAAATATTACTGCAGGGCTTAAATCAAACTACTATGGCCAGTCATTATTTTTCAGTGTATATGACTTTGGGATATTTTAACAATAATACTTTTTTTATGGTTAACACTGATGTCCTAACCACTGATCTACAATGGTTGTAACTATAAATTTTTATAATGTGACTTTAAAATCAATATTTAATACTAGTTGTGTTTTGATAGCATCAATGATAATGTATTTTGAACTATTTCAAAAGATAAAATTTTAAAAGTCCTGATTAAATACAAGAACAAGTGAAAATTTATTCTTTCTTTTCTATAAGATAAAGTTTGCAATAATAGTCCATATTTACTTTGCTGTACCTATAATCAATATGAGCACTAATTAACTTTATTTACAGGTGCTTATAAACTTAAGATTATTTATGCATAGTGATTGATGTCCACAATTTCAGGGTCTTTACAAATTTTCCTTCCTGTCAATTTTTATTATGTTACTTGAGCTAAGTACATAAAAAGGAAG
Organism: Uropsilus gracilis; assembly: GCA_004024945.1. Lineage (NCBI taxonomy): Eukaryota > Metazoa > Chordata > Mammalia > Eulipotyphla > Talpidae > Uropsilus > Uropsilus gracilis. Next base: position 114,501 of record PVHY01002195.1, on the reverse strand, counting down.
AAAGAATGAGTGTTTACCCCTTCCTCTTCTTTTTTAAGCAATGAGAATGTAGAAATTTGGAGTATAAATGAAGACAGAAAGGTCAGAAAGGTGTGGTGTTATACAATCAATCTTTCAAATGCAAATTTCTTTTGAGATTTTCCAATTAGATGAATACTCTACTTTAAAATTTCTAGTTAATTACAGAACCACTGATAAAGGAACTGTGCATCTCATAAAATTCCACTGTTGAACTCAGTTCTTAACATAGTTTATAGGGAATAAGAAGTTATCTGTATCCACATTTTATACCTTTATCATAAAAACACAGGTATAAAACAACAAAGCAAATTTCAGTCTTAAAATTCTTCTCTAATAAAAGCAACATAATTTTTTTAAATGGAAAAGCAATAACTGTATCCAAAGTGTTTGTAAGGTTATTTTACAATAGCAAGTAAACAAAGAACAAGCATATATTTCTACACTAAAAAGCTTAACAATACTAAATCTACTAAATTTAAAGAATACTAAATATAAATTCAATACTAAAAGCTTAAGAATTTTGAATCCTTAAGACAACATGAACAAAGTTCATTAGTTACTACATTTGTTTTAAATCTTTCCTATTCAAGAGATTTTAAATAAATGTAATCCTACCTCCAATTTTCTTTTCATTAAAACAGTAAGTCATTGCTGAAATACTTAAATCTTTCTCCAGATAAATCCTTAGGGATCATCTTTATGAAACCTGTACTACATAAAATTGTCACAGACAAATCAGAGGAAATTCATTAAACATCTCAGAAACAAGTATCTTTCACTTTTACAAACAGCTAAGCCTAGCAAAGCTGGAATATAGGAAGCCAGGGGAGACTTTCCAGACCCTTTCTTCTTCAGGAGTAAACAATTCTTAGCAATGGGCTATGTTACTTCTAACTTCTGCTAGTAGAAGCAGAGGGTTTCATTTGGCCAAGGGTGGGAGTGCAGGGGGTGCACAACAAACACAAAACGCTCTTGATACCAGTAGAGAACATACTGATGGTCACTATTTTTATTTACTTATTCAAAAATAATTATAATAGATAAAAATAAAATAATTGAATTATGCGACATGCACATATTTCTTAGTTCTAGTGCACAAAATCTTGATTTCTATTTAATTTGAATGAAGAGTATCAAGAGAACTGTTAAATTTTAAATATTTTTGTAAGTTCAATATTTAAAGTTTAAAATAGTCACTTTCTAAGTACATAGAATATGATTCATAGAAATAAAATCTTGATGAACCTAAAAATTAAGAGATTTTGAAATCATGGGTTGAATCCAATCAAAAAGTAAAAAATTAAAGCAGTTATGTACTACAATCTAAATTCAATATAACAAAGTGCTTAACAAATCACAGTAATATTTCTTTATTGATTCAAAAACCCAGCAGTCATAAGAGATGACATCAAACTATTAATAGTCATTTATTGTTAAGTATGTCTATATTAGGAAAACAAGCAAGATACTTTCATTTAAATTGAAATAAAAAAAAAAACACTTCACTGTTTTTTAACATAAAATGGATATGCTTAACAGATCTTTCAGATTCTTCTATTATTGTCCAGCAAAAACCATAATTATGCTTATTATGAAAATTCTAGTAGAATTAATATTTTAAAATAGGGATATAGCATATGGATATGGATATAGCATATGGATGTGAAGTATTAATGACTGCAAAAACAAACTTGTTCATTTTTTCACATACATGTGTATCTTTCCCTGTATACACATATACATATAAATAGAAATAAAAGTAAAGAACTAATAAATAAAAGAACTTCTATTTTTCACTCATACTATAAATTACTTCACAATCTAATCTTCCTTGACAAATCATGAATATTTCTTATAATAGTTTCAACCTATATAATTTTGGAATAGAACAACAAATTCATATTGCCTCAAGTTATATAGGTTTATTAGTAGCAAAGTAAATTTAACAAAAACGCTTTGAAAATGCTAAATATAATAATACTGACTGGCTGTTAATATCCTTTTTTCTTAACACAAAAATACATTAGAGTCCATAAAATTTACAGAGACCATTTTAAGAAGATATTTTTCTAACAAGGACACAATTTAAAACTAGAAAACATGAAAGAAAATTTTAAAGTCAAACTTTAAATCTTAAAGACAAACTATACACTGGAAAGTCACAAAACATACAAATAAATGTTATACTGTACAGTAAATTACTTTGTAGAATACATTTTGTGCTAAATAATGCAATTGCTTTGCTTTTTGAAGTTGCATAGACAACATTTTAAAAGGAAAAGTATTTCATCTCCTAAAAAAAGGACATACGAGTTTTATGGTAGCAGTTATACAAGACAGGTCAATGAAACATTCCAAATAAAATGACAAAAAAAAATATGAATTTTAACATTTCAGATCTGACTAGTCATCATCATCACTACTGCTACTGTGAGTCATAATCCACTCCCTGTAGACCTGAATTTTCTGCAAGCATGGTAAAGAAGAAAAAAAGTACAAAGATTAGTTAAGTATAATGTATATATAAGTATAATGTATATATAAGTATAATGAAATGTTCAAGGAGTCAAATAATTTTGAAACATATTTTTCAATTGAGTTGAGCAGAAGTTATCAGTGTAAGATCCTGTAACTTAACAATTAAACCTAACCCTACAATATAATGGTTAACACAAATTTAATATAAAAATAATTTGATAATGCCAGTAAGTTAATCTATGAATATATTGGAATTTTCATTGTAGAAAATATTACAATAACATGTTACTTTCTGGATAGAAGGTACATAATCAATGAATATATTTTATATTTAATTATCATCAATGGGCTTCTATATCTTGTTAACAAAGTATCTGTTTTGGGAAAGTCAGAAAATTAAAGAATATTTGAAAGTATTAAACATTTTCTAAGGGCATCATTATTAGATCATTTACATTAAATCTAGATAGTTGAAATTTTAGATCCTGTTTATATACCAGCAACTTATTTCTCACAGTACTGGTCTTCATATATTTTTTTAAGTGTTTGCAAACATTGCTTTAACAAAGCAATGCTAGCACCAAAACAACAACCCACATCTTATACACCTGTATGAGAATACTACCACAGGCTAAATTAGGAACACCGGGGAAATCCTATTTCACCTAGCAGTATGTTTAACGTTTTTAGTAAAAAACAAGTAACAGATGACAGGGATTGTGAGGGTCTAATGATGTAAGTAGTTCCTTTCCAGCAATTAATGCAGACTGGCCTGATAAAAATAATAAGCATCTTTAAAAGTATGTCAAAAATTCATAATTGAAACCCCAACATTTAAAACTTTAGAAACTATTACTGAAAATACAGAATTTATGATTACAGAAATCAAGTTATAAACTGTGAGAAATCTGTCTGCCTTCTTTTTCTCATGACTTTCTTAAATATTTTAATCTGTTTCCTAACAAAGAAGATGTATTACTCATCCTTACTTCACCTAAGTTTATTAGTTTCTCAAGAAGTATTTTCATTTTTTTAAAAGATAATTTGGTAGCTATTTAGAGTCTAGAAAAATGTTAGTAGATTGTTAATTGTGTTCTAGCATATAAAGACAGGTACTGGGTAGAAATATGTCTGTTTTATTAACAATAGGTGACCTCGACAACTTTTCTGGCTTTTAAAGAATATCATACTGTCCCTGTAGAAATTGTATAAAATACCCTCTACAGCACAACCTCTCACTAGATTGCTAGTTCCTTTCCAATATGCAATTATTATGATGCTTTAAGTGCACTTTAAACACAATGTAAAGTAATTTTGGTGAGTATTGTACATTAACTTTTTATATTTTACTATATTAGATGAAAATATTTTATAAAAATTATATACTAGGTACATAGTGGGATAAAAAAATCAAAGTTTTAAATCTTTACTCTGATGACTTTAAATATGACAATATTTAAAATAGTAAGCTATAAAGGAAGAACCATATCCCCACATCCTATTACCTCAAATATTTAAACTATATAAAACATGACTCCTTGTTTTCCAAAAAAAAAAAAATTGATGTATGCTACCTTTATCATAATGGAGATTTTTAAAAATTCAATTTACAAAGGAAGTTGCCTAAATAGATAAAATATTCTACTTTCAAATGACCTATTGCTCCAAAGTTATTTTTCCTTACTAAACAGATGTTGGCTTTTATGTGAACTGCTTATCAAAATCTCACAAGGTATTAAATAGACCTACAAAAGCATAAAGCAGGAACAGTTCTTGGCCATTTAAGCATCTTCAAAAGAAAAACATAAGAATCCAAGACACTCTGCAATAGCAGATTGCAGATTTTCCTGACAGATTTTCCTTATCCACATCTAACTGGACATGAGGACTCTTGTGTTAAAGGCTGTTAAGTGTTTTAGTACACAGAAAGAACTCTAACAGAAATGGGTGGCTAAATAAGTACCACCAACTATCAGTGTATATGAGGTATAATGACTTTCAACAAGTTTAGTAAGTTCAGCACGGAACTAAAGATACCCCACTAAAAGATCTGATCCACTAAAATTCTTACACAAAAAGTTACCAATACAAATTTTTTTCTTTGTACTGAAACAGCTGTATGTAGTTTGTAAATTATAACACTAAAATCTATTGTTGATTTTCACTTGCAATGTCATGCATTAACTGTTCTCATATCAACTTTTTGGTGCCTGTAAAAAAAAAAGAAAATCTTATAGTAAACAAATGTATATAAAAACCTAAATATAAGAAATATATTGAATAGCATATATAAAAGCCTAAATGATCCAATGTACATTTTAAAGCACTACAATATCTGCTTTTAAAATATCTACTTGAATAGGTTAATCTTAATTGATAGCTTATTTCTTCACCCACCTGTAACATTTGATTTCCAGTACCATCCCTCAAGCGGTAAGGTCTAATAACCCCATCTTCATTAAAGAACCGAGGGGGTCGCAGACTTTCTACTTCATCAGAAGTCTCTGTTGCTCTTAATGAAAAAGTGAATTAAAAAAAATTCAAAATTTCAAATACACTTTAAAATCTAACTTTAAAAAATGACTTTCTTCTGTGTAAGACTATGATATTAGATCGATTCTGAATTTTCTTTACTGAATATCAACATAAAATATTTTAGTTTGATACACAACACAATGATTCAACATTAGTATACACTGTGAAATCATGACAAGTCTATCTTCCCTGTTTTTTAATAAGTTTCAAACTGTATTATTATCACTCCCAAGACACACATAGACATTAGTGCCTTCTTGATTTACTTATAAATGGAATCATTTCTCTATGTTAAAATTCTATGACATAGTCTGAGTTTCTCAGAATAACAACGAAATGTGAAAAGTTTATTATAGAATTTCCTTGGGGTTTTTTTTTTTTTGCAATAATCAACATATATATATGGAGCATAAACTTATTTTTTTCCATTTTAAGGCCATTAATTTCTTTTATACAGCGTAAGGGATTTTTTAGTACAATGCAAAATACAAAACGGGATCACCAGAATTCTCATTTCTGACTTTAAAGGGAAAGCTTCTAGAATTCTACAAGTACCAACAACATTAGTGACTTTTTGTTTTTCAAAGGCACATTTTATTAAGACAAGAAAATCCATTTCTACTTCTAATTTTTAGTAGTTCTTGCTTGTACTTTTATGAAAATGCTAAATGGACAATGGAATTTATTAATAAAGATTACTTCATTCTGGGATCACATGGATTACTGCTTCAATCTACTAATGATTAGTTCACATTATATGGTTTTATAATGTTCAAATAGTCTCACACAAACAAACAAAATAGGAAGTTTGGGAATGAAACACCTTTATTCTCTTTTCTGAGAATTGTATTCGCTATTTGGATCTTTGTGATTTCATACAAATTTTGGTATTTTTAGCTCTATTTTCTTCAAAATAGCTACTAAATTTTGATAAAGAATGTTATTAAATCTACATACTGCTTTGGATAAGACGACCATTTTTACAATGCTAATTTTTTCAATCCATGAGCAAGGAATTTCTTTCCATCTCTTTAACAAAGTCTTAGAGCTTTCATTTATAGGTTTTTCACCTTTTACTCCTAGGAACTTAACTCTTTTTAATGTACTTGTAAAATACATAAGATTGTTTTCTAGCTTTCTGTTCTGATTCACAGCGTGCATAAAGGAACTCAACAGACTTTTGTATATTGATTAGTACCCTGCCACTTTATTGGAAAAATATACAGTTTCCCACAGTTTTTTAGTGGGTTCTTTCATGCTTTCAGTGCATAAGGTTATGTCATCTGCAAATAGTGAGAATTTTCTTTCTTTCTGATTTGGAGTCCTTCAATTCCTTTTTCTTTCTTCTAAATTACAAAGCCAGAAGCATCAGATTATGGGAAGCAGTAGAAAAACTGATGTAAGAGAAACAATATATAAAATTACAATAATAATCCCTATAGAGCAAATAGTAAGCAAATATTGAAAAGGAAGCAGATATCTAGCTATCTAGTTTCTAAATTATGTATCACTAGCTTATATTTGATGACTTAGTAAGTGTTGCAAATTTATAGAAAAAAAGGTAACAATAATTCATCTTCTAAATTTCCACCTTAAATTTAATTTGAAGAGAAATCATGTTTAAAATTATTTATACAAATGGAAAAAACCAGAGACAATAGATGTAATAATTTCATAACAAAATAAGACTAAAAAGTTTGGGTGAACACAAGCAGAGTTTGAGCTGGGAATATAAAATATAAAATATTACTTCTCCAGAATATTAATCTGTTATATATCTTACTCAACACATTACATCATAGGTAATTTATTTACCTTTTGATTCCCTGAAATGTACTGCTAGCCATGTCTATGATGCCTCCAGTTGGCCTTGCTACTGCTCCAACCAAACCTTTCCCAACACCCTTGAAGAAACCAGTTGCTCCTTCTTTTTGAGCTCCTAAACACCAAAAGATATTTTCAAACAACTGGACTAAGAAACAAAATGGGAGTCAATTTGTGAAAGACTTGATAAATATATATAACCCAAGGGTATAGTATACTTGCCTTTGATTGGTTTTGTAACAATTCCTGTTATACCACTTACAAAACCCTAGAGGGAAAACACAATGAAAATTTATAATACTTTTATGATGAACAAATATGGCTTACAAAAAACCAGAGTTCTCTCTTCAGGATTCTATAAGAACGAACAAATTTAAAATGCATTTCAGGTAAACAAAATAATATTGGATGCTACTAACCTTTTATATGTACTGTTCTGCCAACATTTAAGCAATACTTGGGAGTGAAAGAGATTCACAGAGACACACACACAGACACACCCACCCTCTAACGTAGTCACAGAACAAGGGTTTAAAAGACCTCTCCCTAAAATGTTCACAACCCTGGAAAATTTCTTACAGAAACTAGGCCTTTTCCTCCACGAGTGATGCCTTCTCTAAGACCAGCTGGTTGCTTATTCATCGCTTCTCTTCTCTTCTGTTGGTAATCTTCATCCATAGTCATAGCTGCTACCCCTTTAGCCATAGCATTGGTGATTTTGGAGGCAGCACCAGCCAATCCACCTAGCAGATATTATAAACTCTTTAGTGAAAGCAAATACATTACTTTCAAATATCATCACACTGGGTAGGCATTCTTACCAACAGCTCCACCAACTAGTGCCTTTACTCCTAGTGCCATGCCCTCCACAAACTCTTCAGGACCCTGGATAGCTCCCTAAAGAGTCAAATGATAATGATGTTTTATTTGCATTAAAAAAATGAAAGAAATAAGGGTGACAAAGACAATAAAGATGTGCTGAGGAAGTGACACTACCAAATAAACTTCCCATTAGTCAAATTCTAATATACATTTCATGACACTGAAAACATAAGGACAAAGTACTAGAAGTTGATTTAAACTTTAAAAGGAGTATGATTATTCACCAAAGCATAAAAAAATGGTTGTTCCATTGCAAATTATATGAGGAAAAGGTAAGCACAAACTACTTTAAAAGGAAAAAAAATACTGTAATTCTTAATTTCTCTAATGCTTTATACTACAGCACATAAAACAGGTATTAGTTTTAGTTTTTCATTACCCTCTATATTTGCATCAACAGAAGGGTCTGGATGTTTTGACAAAAACATTTTAATGTGATACAGAACCATTATTAAGTTTTGTGATTTAATCACTGAGACTTCTATGGAATGTCAGTTGCAAGGTTACTTTGGCTGACCCACAGCTATTCTTCAAAAGCAAAACTGCCTGTTACGTCAATTTTCCTGCTACCATAGTGTGATGTTTATCTCCCTTTATTATTCCAACAGAACCCTTAAAATTAAGTATATATAAACAAATTCTTAAGTTTAAATTTTGAGAGAAAAGGTAAAAATTTCTTAAAACTTACTACGGTTTGCTGCATAATATTTTATGTACTTTTATTGTGTCTCCAAAAATCTACTTGTACCTGTAATTCAATGTAAAAACTGGAATGCACTATCTCTTCAAAAGTATTAATGCAATATTCTGTACAAGGCAAGGATAACTATTTTACCTGATATGGTTCATAAAAAAATGCTTCTACACCTTCAGAAAATTCTCTAATCAAGCCAAAGGGATTTCCCAAAACTTCAAGTCCAAGAATAAGTACATACATCTGTTTAATGGCCTAAAAATGAAATATGAGCATTAATCAATTTGGATAAAACAAAATATTTTCTCACTGAACTTAGAACAGTCTATTCCCACTAACATCCTTACCAACGCTTTCAGTATATATAAACCATATCTTCTTTGCTTAATTCATCACTATTCTTAATTTTTAAGAAGCAATTTGGTGTTAGAATATTGACATATTGGTATAAAGACATTTACATGAAATTTGAGAATATTTAAATGCTCTCACTTTTAAAACAATGGGTGAGTTTTTATTGCCACCACAATTTCATATACCAGGGAAACATGGATAAAACAGTGCCCAGGGTCAAACAGTGGGTAAAAGGCAAAACAGGATCCAAATTTAGACCTACTGTATCATGCTCAGAGATGTTAGGCGACAGCTGTTTCAGATGCTCCTTATTTGCAGAGTACAGAAATCCTTCCATAGTTGGTGAAAAATGTATTAAAATAATTAGCTGACCCCATAACATAAAAGTATCCTATATTTATAAATTGTTACTAATAGTTTCCCTTGTACCAACATGTTTTTTAAGAGTGGTGGAATATTCAGTAAATATTTCACTTAAAGACATATATAATCCATACTGATCCAGAAAAGTCTTCTTTCAGTAGCTAAAAAAGTAGAACAACAACAAAAAAAAACTGACATGATGATTGAGCTGAATCTACCATTCTAAGAAAAAAGCCCATGCTTTAAGTTTTTGAAAATGGTATCTAAAGCATATAAATAGACACATATGATTTTTCTCTTCCATACCACTCTGTCCTCTTTCTTGTAAGATAATCTAACATACCTGTTTTGAATAGTGTCTTATTACTTCAGACTGTAGTTCAGATGTTGTATGGAACTGATAGTTGAGTTCAAAAAAAGCAAGCCTGAAAAAAAAAAACCATACAAATATATACATATATAGTATGAATGTATCAGAATGTTTTTAATAATAAAGTTGTCTTTACAATTTTCTTAAATCTTTCCTTAGTATATTCTATCATGCCAATCAGAAAATCCACTCCTTTAGACTCCCATAAGAATATGATAAAAGTGGATCTTATGTTCCATTTTCACATTCTTTATGGTAGTCAGAGACCCCTTGTATTCCCAGTGATGGACATGAAGTATATTTCTCACGTCTTTCCTACCAGTGTCTGACACACTGAGATAAAGGGGAAAAAAAAGGTTGCCAAAGAGTGGCCAGAGTTCAGTTACTACAGGTTCTGCCTGACCCACTCATAGCTGAAGAATGAAAATGGGTTGACTCAGAACCCACCGCAGCATATCCCACATCTCTAACTGGGAAGCTGTAAGCTAGCAGATTTGAAAGCAGTAAGATCAGAAATCTCATTTGATTCCCTATGTCTTCAAACCTATGCTATTTAATTCAACTATTTTTTAACTTCACAGAAATTTAGAGTTATGTCTTACTGGATTCAAAGATTCTTATTTCTGTTCTTACTACTTTTCTTAATAACAGTCCCAAATAACATTGAAAAGGTCATCTCCACTCAAACTTTTTCAATTTCTTTGGTTAGATATAATCCCTTTCAATATGACTCACATTAAAATGTAAATTCTGGACAGCAACATTTAAACTGATCCTTTAGTTTCCCCTATCATGGTATTCATGGTATTTTCTTTTTTTTATATATGTTTGAAGAGATTTGCTCCTCCAGGACTTGAAGTCACATCTTTTAAGTACCATATCTTTTGCAAAGAGAGCTTTTAATGAACCCTTCCTTCAGTCAGTAAAGTCTTAAGTAACACACAAACTTTCATTGTCTCTGTTCCTGTTTCCTAAGGAATTTATTTAATAATTATTCTGTTAATAGTAGGGGTTAGGAGGTAATATGTACTTAAATGGTATTTACTTTTAACTATGATCTGCAACGTACATTTTATACATTTTTACTTATGAAACCTTTAAATATATATGAAATGGACTTTTCATCAGATTTATAAGCTTGAATATTAAACATACTTAAAAACTACATCCTGTACATCTGTAAGAGTTGCACCAATGCTCTTGAGCAAAAGATTTAAAGAATGAACAGCAATCAGTCCTCCATGTTGTTCAGACTCTTTAGCTTCTTTACCCGAACTCAGTGAAACACTTAAATGCAACTAAGGAGATAAAGTGATACAGAGTTAAAACATTTTCTTCATAATGATAAATTCAACACTCAAAATTCAATCTCATTTGAAACTCACTACAGCATAAATATGATTTCAAACTTACTTGGAATGTGCAAAAATTTGTGTAAAGTTAAAGAATTTTAAAATCCAATAGATTTTAAATTTAATCCAATTTTTTTGGTCAACCTAGGAAAATATTTGTATGTATTTGTCAATAACATTAACAATCTAAAAACTGAAGCTGCTAAAAATAGCTCACATATTCAAAATGTTTTGAGTACTAGAATGAAATTAGCATTGTTAAATCAGTTAAAAAACATTTTATTGCATACACAGAAACACACAGTTGTATAATAGTTTTCTTCAGCATTTTGCAACTCAGAAGCTCTGCATTAAAAGCTTACTGAGTCAAATCAAGAGTCCTTTATAAATTAAAAATTATACATACATCATGCAAGTAAGTCTGAAAGATGCTCCAGGTATCTCAACAAAAAAGTAGGAACATAATGTTAAGTACAAATATAAACAAATAAACACATGGTATAGGTGGTTTCATTATTATTTCCACATGGTGAAAAATTATGAGCAAATATAAAACTTATGAATATTCCTGGTATTTATATTTGTAACTTTATTATAACATATATATATATACAATTATAGAACATAAATTAAATGTTTTATCTCTCAAAAGATTAAATCAATTTACTATTCCTTATAGGACCAAAGATATTAAAAGGACTTTTTTCTTCCTACCTTGATAGGAGATATATGAAAGTATTCATAGAGACTGACTTGTGATGCATCTACAAATGATGAAACAGCTTTACAATCATTTTGGAAAGCTTCTATGTCTTTATGAAAATGTTCAACCTATAAAGGAAGATAAAATAGGGGATATCTATATGAAGCATTTCAGTAAGCAGCTTATAAATTGTAGCACACTCCTTTATATACTATTCAGACTCAACACTGCTTATGACTGGAAATTCACTGCCCCAGAAGGGAAGTTAAGGTCTTTTAGATTCATCCGTCACTCACAAACTGGTAAGTATACATTATTTTTAAAGTCTATTAAAAAACACTATGTTTTTCTTCAGGTGATTAGACTATATTCTATTGATCACTAACCCCATCTATCAACACTTTCTTAGGTACATTTGCTTTTAAAGGTATGATCATAGTCCACTTATAGCTCTTAGGCATTTTTCTTGTAGCTCTTAATCACTTAGGCAATTTTGTTATTGTGTGAAGATCACACGATGTAATTACACAAACTTTAGATGACATAGTATAGCCTATATGCATATCCCACTGGGAACACTATGCTCTATATGGTTGGTCCACTGTTGACAGAAATGTTAAATGATGCATGACTAACAGTGGTCGCATGGGGTTAAAGGAGTTTCTATTGTGGAGGATGAAAACATTCTGAAATTAGTAGTGGTAGTGATAGTTATACAACTCTGTAAATATACTAAAACTTATACTTAAAAATAATACCAAATTGCATACTTTACATTGGCAAAATATATGGGATATGGATTATATTATCAATAAACTACCTAAAATCTAAATATTATATTTGCTTTGTCTTTATTCACGTATCTTGTTCTCATCAGAATTATTTTCATGAGGAACGAGAGACCCTATCGGGAGGGAATAATGCTACACAAAATAATCCAGAAGTAAAAAGACAAATACTGGGCCAGTTTCACTTCTATGTGGAAACAGAGGGTCAGAAATAAAAAATAATTAGGTCAAAATAATGAAATTATACTTTATAGTCCAACAAAATTAAAAAAAAGATCAGGAAAGAACCAAATCATTAACAAACCTAGTACATCTGAGTGTAAAATTGACAATACCAAAAGGTAAAGAAAGAGGGGTTGTTAATATTAAGGGAACAGGGCCCAATAAATAGTACTGGAAGACTATTGTGGTACAATTGGTATGGTCGCATACCATAGCTTTGAAGAAGTGATCCAATACCTCAAAATCATATACAGTGTTTAAAATCAATTTCTAAAAAAAGCCAGAATACCTACACCTGAAAAAAAGATATTTGATCCATCCTTGTCACACTAACTTTATAGTCTTTCTGTCACAAAATGGTATTTTTATTTGCCTTATTTCTCTCATAACAAATACTGTTTCATGTCCATTTTTTTTTTAAGTTATATAAAACAAAAGTAACCCAGAAACACAAAAATGAAAAGCAACGAAATAAACATGATGGGTTATTTTATTATTCTTCTACTGTTGACCTAAAACTTTTCCTATTTGTTACTAACCTTAAAAAGGCTATTTTAACTTGTCTTGTTTATAGTTTCTATAATCTGAAAATCTAACTTCTACCAACATACTTACCAGAGTGTAATAAAATTAAAAATATATATTTTTCAACTGAAACAAAATCAGTTTACCCATTGTAGAATTTGAGTGTTTTACCTTCTCCTTTTCCTCATCTTTCCCATCATTGCTACTATTTTAAATCTTACCTCTGAGAAACAAAATCAGTTTACCCATTTTAGAATTTGAGTGTTTTACCTTCTCCTTTTCCTCATCTTTCCCATCACTGCTATTATTTTAAATCTTACCTCTGAGTTTTCAGTCACTTCTTCTTCTGCCATTAGCTCTGCCAAAGCATATACAAATCCAAGATCTAACCTGAGATCCATTTCTTGGATTAACACTTTGAAATACCTGTTTAATAAAGCAGAATAGATTTTAAAAAAAAATCAATTTATTGCATCAGAAAAATTAGATGAAAAAAATTATCAGATAATTTGTAAGAATATTGAAACTTAGGATGTTTTATAAAAAGTGAAAAATGTTCATAATTGCAACAAACTAAGAAAACACCTCAAGAGGAAATTGATAAGTAAATTGTTGTCTTAAGTCAAAGCACAGATTATATAATAGTGACAATAATAAGTGCTCCAGCACGCAGGGTGGGGGGAGGGAGTGCAACAGTGCACGTGCCCTCTCCCTCCTCCACCACCGCCTCCTTCTGCTGCTCCTGGTGCTGACTGTACAAGTGCTCCTTCAGTGTGGACCTGGTACCTCTTTTGTGAAGGGGCAGCTGAGGATACTCCAGTGCTCGCTCGCCAGGGTGAAGGAGTCAAGACTGAGAATAACGATCATATTAATTTGAAGGTGGAGGGTCAGGATGGTTCTACGGTGCAATTTAAGATTACAAGGTATACACCACTTAGTAAACTAATGAAAGCTTATTGCAAACAACAAGGTTTGTCCATGAGACAGATCAGATTCTGATTTGACAGGAAACCAATCAATCAAACAGACATACCTGCTCAGCTGGAAATAGAGGATGAAGATACAACTAATGTGTTCCAGCAGCAGACAGAAGGTGTCTACTAAAAAGGGAACCTTCTACTTTACTCCAGAACTCTGTTCCTCAGACCAAGAAGACATTCTTAACTAGAACACTGAAATTTGGTCCCACCACATCTTGACTACTACAGTATAGTTTCTCTATTCTTTCACTCCCCTCTCCCATTCCTTTATTGTACATAAAGTAACTGGTATACATGCACAAGCAGATAGCATTTTTTCCTTTTTAACTAAATGACCAATGGTATGTTTGACTGACATCAAATGGAGATGGGATGGGAAAAAATATTGGTTCTGTGAAAATACCCCCTTTCTCCATTAGTGGCATGGTCACTCAGCTCTTATCTTTATATTCCAGTAAGTTATTTTGCACTCAATGTTTAGTTAAAAAAAAAAAAGAAAAAGAAAAAAAAAAAGAACAACAAAATTCTTGCATACTTTGTTTGATTGGGGAATTTTAATGTTTTTCATTTATCATTGTAAAACCAAGGACAATTTTATAACTTTTTTGTACATAACTGTTATATGTCGGGCAATCTGTTTTTAAGTAGGGATCAATTACTCTAAAAGAAATGAATCCTAGATAGTTTTCCCTTCAAGTCAAGCATCTTGTTGTTTAAATAAACTTCTTGTTAAAAAAAATAGTGATAATAAATAAGCTCTTGCTATGCAAACAAAATGAGTTTTAATAAAAAAGCTGACTGAAAAAAGCAAATCCCAGGAGTATATGCAGATTGAATCTATTTTTTTAAAGTTAGGAAGGAAAAAAGGGGAAACTAAGAAGCATAATATAGGCACACTTATGCAATAAAACTATTTTAAAAAGCAAGGGTATAAAGACAGGGTGAAGAAAACAAGCAGGACAATGATACACAGATGCTGTATCTCTCAGTGTTTATTTTCCTTGACTGCCTGGGGACTAACTTTTAAAACATTTTTTTCATGTTTCTGAAACAATGTACTGTAACTATAGATGAGAGAAAACAAAAAAGAAAAACCCACAATTTAGAAGGAATTTACTACCTAGGCACACTTCACTTAGAGCTTTCTCTAAAAAGGGTCTGTTTATAATCTTCAAGATTATAACAGATTTTTTACAATCTTAACAAATTATCAATGTTTTATACTCAAATATTTGACATCTGAAAATTACTGCTTTAGTAAGTACAATGAACTCATATTTAACATTAAATGAGCACACAAGAGTTGTATTAAGGCACTTACTTAATACGTGATATTTGGGAACGCCCTGCCGATCGCATGACAATACTGACATCTGTAAAAGGTTTTGGTGCTGGAAAGGTTAAATAAAACAATTATCCCATTGATGCTTTTAGTAAAATCTACGTCTTTTCTTGAAATCTAACACATATAACAAGGAACAACTGAATCACTGGCTAATTATGAGTATCAATTAAAATTACTGGTATTTGCAAGATTCATCACAATTTTGGAATTTTTACAAAAACTATTTATCTTTACTCAATGAATAGCTAACCCTTTAAATTAGTGGTTTTTAAACCCCAGGCATGTAATAAGCTATCACCAGGGAAACTTTGTGGAAAACAGAGATTTCAGGGTCTTGCCTCAGATTAGGTAAAGGGGTTTGGGTAAGTATACTCGTAAAAAAAGTTTCCATACAGTTTATAAATGTCCCCTTAAATAGTTTACAGTCAGTGGTTTGGGGGTGAGGGTAAAAATAGAGGTCAGAGGGGAGTAAAGTGACGAGGATAGAGAATTTTGAGGGGAAGTGAGGTAGCAAAGAAAGAAAAGTGAATGGAAAAAGAGGGGAAAAAGCTTGGCAGTATCATCTGGAGAATACAGAAGACGTCCCATTGTTAGAAAACACTCTATTTGAACTTTATTCAAAGGCCCCAGTGGCTTTTAAACAAGAGTTTCAATTTTTAAAGGTTTACAAATTATTCATCTTTTAAAAATTAGTATTTCTAAGACCATAAATTTTAAATACTAATTAACTGATTCTTATTTCACTTAATTCTGCTGAAGTTAGTTGAATCTTTGCTGGTTTTTTTCATTTTCAAGTTAATTTATCAATGATTCTACAGGAATTAAATTTGAGAATAATTTCATCTCATACTTTACAGTAAACCATACAACAAATACAACCACTTTTATACAATCTAAAGATACAAACAAACCTGAGTCCATAGTGACTGATTTGGGAGGTTTGATAGGATAAAACACAAATGGAAATATAGCACCATGAATCTGGTTTTGGATCTAAGAAAATAAAAAACAGATCAGTATATTAATTTCATACCTTACTTGAATAGTAAAGGAAATCCAGTATAATGCTGAATCTGAAGTATTGGATAATATAGGTTATTGGCATAAACTTGACTTATTGTTATGTTACTTTAGAATATATTTTGGCTATCTTGTCAAGACTCACCTGTATCCTGTAAATTTGAACTCTAAATGATGACTGATGTGCAGATGTGCTATATTCCACATTTAATGCCGGAAGATAATTTCTACGTATAGCTATTACATGTGGTTGCAGAATTTTCATGTTAGTACCACTAGGTGTGAAGCGAACCTGAAAAATACGCATGCACACACACACACACACACACACACAATAAGGAAAATCATGGAATTATTCTTTATACTCAATTTTTAAAAGTTCGAAATTTGTACCGAAAGTTTAGAGATAACATTTACATTAGAATAGAAAGCTAAAAATTTGGCTAGGTTTAGATTGAGATCTTCAAAGCCCACATTTATAAAACTTAAAGATATATTCATATAATCCTCCTAGCTTGTTTGTATCATTTCATATAAAGTATCTACAATTTAATAAAATGAAAATGAAGTGTAATAAAATAGTTTAAAAACTTAGTAAGTGACTGGTTTCTGGATAACCTAAGGAATAGATCAATAGCATCTTAAGGAAAATCTGGGTTAATATTTATTTCTTTAGAATATTTATATTAAGTATGTACTTTACATACTTAATTTTGTAACAAAAACAAGCTTTCCTTAAACATTCACTAGTGATTTTTCTAGTGACAAGATAAAAATTAATACTTCCGATTAGTTATTAAAAATGTTACCGGAATATTGGTGTCCAACTCAACAACTTTATCTTCTGAAGGTGAAGATTCAGTATATTCCTTAAATTCTTTTTCTAACTTCTCAGTGTGCTTTATACTCATTGGCTTCCATCTTGACTTCTTCTTGGGCTTCGTCTCCCAAACCACATCAGAACTTATATGTAAAAGCAAACATTAATTTTTGAAGATTTTAACAGGCTTACCACATGTAATTATAATTTTAGTAAAAATTTACGTATCTTCAATTATAACAAGCATATCACAAGTTCAAAAACATGAATTCACATAACCCACACTTATTAAATTCCCCTTCAGGCACTATTCTAGGTGGCTGGGAAACATTTTTGCCATTATAGAGCTCTATTTTACCTGAAGAGTGATGGACAGCAAGTAGTACATTTCTCAGTATATTTTACTATATGAGGTGAAAATGCCTTGGAAAAAAAAAAAACCAAGGAGGATAAGGTAGCTATGGAGCATTGACATTTGCTAAATAATAGGGTTAAGTATAAAAATAGAGTGGTCAATTGGGACACCTCACTGAGGTGGTGAGATTTAAAGATGAGGGAGTTATCCAGCAGACCTTAGAAGACATTTTAGGTAGGGTGAATAGCTATAGCAAAGTATCCAAAACAGAGCACACCTGCAAGTATATGAAAGAAAAAGAGAGTAGCATACTTGGATGCATTTGGAATAGAAATTAAGACAATGGAAGGGGAAGTGATGTAGGACACTGCATAGACTGAGTTTTATTTTGAGGTGAGGAAGCACTGAAAGATTACGAGAAATAACTTTTTTTTTTTTTTGAGACTAGGTCTTGCTATGTTGCCTGGGGTACCTCACACTCAAGTAGTTGTCCAGGGTATCGTGGACTCAAGCGATCCCCAGCCTCAGCCTCCAAGGTAGGTGGGATTACAGGCACCTACCATGGCACCCGGCTGATTTTTCGAGACCAGGTCTCACTATGTTGCTTGGGGTTGGTTTTGAATCCACAAATTCAAGCAATCCTAAGCCTCTTGCCGCCTAGTACTTGGATAACAGGTGCACACCACCATGCGTGGCCTGAAGATAGATAACTTAATCAGCTTTACCAACAATGCACTGTGCGGTAGGATAGAAGGAAAGCAAAAATGAGAGGAAGACAAGAAAATTTCATTCCTAACTTCAATTTCTTACTCAGTTTAATACAGGATGTCAGAGACTGAACACTCTCCTAGAAAGAACGATGATGTAGTGAAAGCAGGTAGATTCTGTGTGTGTGTCTGGAAGTGAGAGAAAGTACAAAACTTCTAGACAGAGGTAGGGTGTGCCATAAAGAGAGGAAGTAGTTGTCATTAATTCTAGTCATGAAGCAGTTTGGGTGAAGGAGATTAGAATTTAGTTTTATACAAATGAGCCTTGCCTCTTAGATATCTGCAGAGATTTTGTAAGAGGAGTTGTATATATGAGCCTGGAATTTAGAACAAATGTCTGGCTAAAGATAATTTCTGGAATTTCTTGGTATGTATGTGGAACTTGAAATAATGAAACATTTGAGTTTTAAGAGAAAAGGACTAAGGTGTAAGAGTCTAAGGGCACCAATATTAAGTAGCTGAGAAGGAACCAGTAATGGGACAGAATACTGGGAAAGAAAGCAAAACAAAAATAGTGAGATATCCTGGGTTTACATGTCAAGAACCTGTACCAAGGAGACATCTGAGTTAAATGTTACAAACATTAAGTAACAGGAAGAATGGTCAACTGTACACCGAATTTGGCAACGCAGTTTCTGGTGATCTCCACAAGATCAGTTTCATGATATGGTGACAGCAAACGGGTGAAAACTGGATATATCAAATAATTAAACTCTTTTGTAACATGATATCTTTGAGAAATCTGACTATAAACTTCTCAAAGACAGAGGGACAAAGGGGAAGACAGACACAGAGAAGCAATTGAACAGATCAACTACGAAAAAATTGCTAAAGATTTAAAGACAGCCTTAAAAAATCTATTCCATCAAAAATTACTTTGTTCTGTGTACATATTTAATTTTATTTAAGTACTCTACTTGTTTAACCAAAATTTGCTTAATAAGTACAAATATAGGAACCATCTATTATTTACCTTTGTATTCACATCTCCTAACATAGGAAATAGTATGTATAAAAGTATAATTTTATTAAAAGTATAATTTTATTAAAATTTGTTATTTTAAATGACTTTTTGATTTAGATAAAGAATGTATTTTTTGAGAACAGCAAATATTTCTAAGGAAATAGCTCTTAATATTTATTTTTATGGCAAGAGTTCTATCCAGTGATAAGTGAGGTGCACTTCTAGATGAATATACATAGGCAAGCAAACTTAAATCTGTATCATATAAATAACATATGTCTGTTTATTTGAGTGAAGGATTAAAACTACATTATCCAGATTATACAGATCAGAATCCAGAAATGCTCTCAAGATACTAGTAAATAAGAATAAGGGCATGAAGAAAGAAAAGATATTTACTCAAGATGATTTATATGAGGAATGATTAATATGGTATTATAAGACCTTAAAAAGGCAGGATCAAATTAGAAAGTGATTGTCTTTATTCCTCCAACAAATATTTAGGAACCATTTACAACCTACCTTGGTTAGGGACAATTTTAACATTTTCTTATGACTAATTAAGTCATAGTACACTTTCGACAAGCTGAATAAATCTATTTAGAGAGCAGTAGTATTAATACATTGAGGAATTTACATACTTGTGATATATCTTTACTGAATGCAAAAATAATCAAAGCATTAACTTAAATTATGATTAACTTAGTAACAAAGGTCAAAGTACAGAATTTAAATCATTAGATTTTACAATTACCATTCTTAATAAAGAAATGATCATTGAAATCTATTAAAACTTTAATGCATCTAACCTTGTAATACCAATATAGGCTACTTCTTGTTTTGTGTAATTGTTGACGAGAGAAATTCCAACATCTTGTAAAGCCAATACAATTTCTTGTTCTGCTAACTCTGCTTTCTCACTTTCATATGTAGCTTTAAATACTTTTGGATCTTCAGTGAATAAAATAATACGTTGTAAGCCTTCAAAGAATGAAACTAAATAAATGGTCTTTTCCCCCAAATTTATAGGTGCCATCATATCCTAAAAGAAAATCATCCAAAAATAAAAAATTAGTGGTTTGACCCCAACTAACATGAATTTGAAAAACAAGAAACAATAACGGCACCTGTACTGTAAAGCCGGCAAACTAAATGAATATGTACTTGAAAATTTGTATCACTAAAATCATTTGATGTTAGTTACTACTGTTATTATAAAAATATAATGGTCAGTTGTTCTTTTATTTTAAATGTTTAATAACATCCAGTTAAATTATCTATTGGAGCAGATTAATACTGTATTAAGCTTGGGAATTTAGAGGAAAACTATGAAATTAAAATGAAAGAATGGAAAGAATATAGTATAGGTTAGAATAGAAATTAGTGAAAATGAAAACAATATATAAAGATGATCCTCAGCAGAGAAAACAATGGCTCTGATAGGAAAAAAAAACAGAGTTGTTACCAAAACTTATAAATGAAAACGAAAAGGTGTTCATTTTCAACAGATATAAAAACAGTGTATCACTATAAATATTACAATGATAAAAAAGATCATACTTTTCTATGCATTAAATCATATATTATCCATATTAAATATATATTTTTAAATTCTCATAATAATCATAGTTAGAAACACTCTTACAAAAATGACACAAGCAGAAATAAAAGAATGAATTACCCTATACACAGTAACAAAATAGAATTTATAATAAACTTCCTACAAAGACAACTGCAATCTAAAGATGGTTTCACTTCTTTGGTGAGTTCTGGCAAACCTTTAGGAAATAAATCATATCAACTGTATGCACTAGCTTTGAAAAACAGAAAGTCATCATATTTTCCAAAATATTTTAGGAGGTACTGACTGTAATTACAAAAATCTGGTAAAGACTGTATAAGAGAGGAAAGATATAAGACCATTTCATTCATGAAAAATTCAAACAAAGAGTCAATTCCAGAAATACATGGTTGGTCTAATATGGAAAAACCAGTCACATAATTTTACTTCCCATCTAAGATAAAGTTTAAGTATTATATAATCATCTGAATAGATGAAAAGAAAAAGGATAAAAATTCATTATTTATGCAAACACCATCATATTTTTTACAAACAAGGGGTGGAAATCAATCTCCTTAATTTGATACAGAATATCTATTTCTTAAAAACCTAAAATAAAGACATACTTAATGATGAAATCATGCTTTCTCCTCTAAAAATGGAGTGAGAATTAGTACACTAACAGAAAGAAATCACTGGTATTATAAAAAAAATTGGAATACGGGTCAAATTAAGATTTGAAAAACAAGTCATTTAAAATATTACTGGGAAATGTTTATTATCCCTTATCTATATTTTTATGCTATTCATATATATTTATCAAGCTACATGTATTTTCAAAACAAATCAACAATAACATACCACCTAGAAAAATATTCTTTTGTTGGTGGATTACTTAAATGGTCCTGTCAGCAGAAAACTAACCTAAAATGACAGCAGATATACAGAGAATACACCCGTTAATGAGTGAATACTGGAAATATTTCTCTAAGTACAGTTTACCCTTTATAACACAGTAAGAGTCAATAACAGTGTAAACAAAGTAAGACTTTCTGGTTTTAAATATTTATGACTAAGGTTTAAACATTGCTTTTAAAATTTCTTGACAGTGTTTTAGAAGTGTGTAGACCTGAAAAAAAAAATATGGCTTTAAAACTAGTAGGACCAAAAGAGAACACATTTAAAAAAGATGCTTACACAATAATAATCAATCTCATACTTACATCCTTTTGTGTTACTTCACCATGGCTTGTTCCACATCTCCATTTCAATGTTCTAGACCCTACTGGATCAGCCCATGTATAAAATACTGCTTTTTCAGGAGGGAGGGAATCTTCCATTTCCTTGAGAGAACTGATAAAAGAGGTAAAAACATGTATAAATTAAGGGCCAGTATATATTTAAAAATTCAAGCAGTGCTTTATTCTTATCCCATTAGCTGAACTGTATGTTATGAAAAAATGATTAAAATTTTTCCTTATACAATAAAAGGCAATAATGAGATTATCTCAAGGGAAGCATTTGTCTTACATAAGATAGAAAGGTTTTCAAGTATTTGAAACTACTGACAACTTCTATTTTGATACAAATTAACAATGTAAGATAATTATATCAATCATTTGATCTTATTGATAATAAATCTAAGATGACTTTTTAAGCATTGGATTTATTGTGGCAAAACATTTTTTAAAATCGTAAGACATAGTATATAAATATAAGAACTCCAATTAACTTACAAAATGATTCCAAGAAAGGAAAAAAATTATAGCAAGTCAAATAAATGAAAAAATCTTCTCTGCTAAAGTTGACTCTATATATTAAGTGACAACTAGGTATCAGAAAACATTAATGAAAACAGATCACCTCCCCAAAGATATTTTTGTAAAATGCTTAAATTTTAAGAAAATAGAGGGAATCTACACAATTTTGAGGGAAGAGGGGTTAAAATTTCATGTCAAATTGTCATTTGTTGTAATGTGTGTGAGTAGGACACTTGCAAAGAATCAATAGCATAATATGCTCTCTTCAGACCCTCAGACTGGAAAACTAACAGAAAGACATTTAAAACCAAACCAGAGATAACTCAAAATAAAAATTTAAGGATGAAGATGCAAAACTATTAAACAACTAGACCAGTTAAATCAATCCAGGGTGTTTATGTTATAAAGCAAATGTCAAAAAAAGTCTCAACATTTTTCTCGAAATGCCAACAATATTAATCTGAGTCAAAAATTCCAAATTATATTTAAAAGAAACTGATAATCTGTAATGTTGTTGAAAAAAAAGATAAAAGTACTGCAAAAATTTTATAGGTAGAACAGAAAACAATTTTCTCTTTTACAGATTATTACAAGAAAATATATTACAAAAAAGCATGGCAAGGAATCACAATTTATTGTAATGACACAAATTGGTTAAGATTTTTATTAATAAGATTTTAACCTAAAATTAGAAATACACAAAATTCTCAATAGAGGAATACTTATAGTAGTCCTCATCTTGTTTGAAGGGAATGTGTCAAAAATCTCAATGGATGCCTGAAACCATGCCATTATTTGTGCTTATATTTATTTTTTATTTTTTTGAGACTAGGTCTAGCTATTTTTGCCTATGAAACCGCAGGTTCATGTTGCCCAGTGTACCACAGACTCAAGCAATCCTCAGCCTCAGCTTCCCAGGATTACAGGCGCACACCACCACGCCCAGCTATTTTTTTGGGACTAGGTCTCGCTGTGTTGCCCCAAGTAGGACTCAAACCGCGATCCCTAGCCCCAGCCGCTTCATGGGCTGAAGCTTACAGACACGAGCCATTGTGCCTGTCTGTGTCCTTATATTCTTAAGAAAACATCATAAAATCAGTGTCTCATCACTTATACTCAGCTGAAATCAGATGACTCTGTAATAAACTTCATACCTTTGCCTGTACTGAATAACATCATTCTTGGTGTCATTTATTAACAGAAATGCAGCAGCTCCATCATGATAATTTGAAAATTTAATAACTGTTGAATGCTCAGCCAAATTAACTTCTGCTATAATACCTCCAAGCTAGAAAAAGGGGAACAAATTATTTAATGTGATCCAAAGATCCAAAGACTATTAAGTTTAACATTTAATAATAAGACTCTATAAATTTGTACATTTTAGACTACTTTTATTCAAAATTTTATTCTCCATGTCTGGGAAACCATTAATTGAATTATTATTATTATACATAATACATCCAGATGTTGTATAATCTATGCACTTCAACTAACTTTCTGTATAACAACTGTTTTAAGTCTTGTATTTTCTTTTAGTATTTTTACCCATTACATAAAAATGTTTGTTCATTTTTGACAAAAGCAATATAAATCGTCAGGTAATTATTTACAAATACCAATAGTGTGTTAACATCTCTAACCACACACACAAATACATCACTTACCTCATCATTAAGACGCAATAAAATACAATTTTCTTGCTTATTAAAATAAATCTTTTGTGGAGGGTCTTCACTTCTTTCAACTTGAATAAGAAGTTTATTACTAGCATCCTCTGGCCAAAAGGGAATACACTAAAACAAATATTGCATATATTTATTTTTAAAAATTGCATCCCAAAGATCTGTATCACTTTAATAAACCCATCAGAGTGGAGTTAAACAAACAAAAATCTCAACATTGCTCTGATTTTGAGTTACTTGGCTAAACCACTATGAACCATCAACTTAGAGTTGGAACCAAGAGTATGCATTGGTCAGAAGCTGAAGACTGATGATTAAGTAGAATGTTGGTAGAGATTTAATATAGTCCAGATTTAGAGAAGTGCTGATAAATCAACAAGTAAATTGAAAAAAGTGTCAAAAATAGAGACTAGTTTAAGACAATGCCACACTCACTTACTGAAAATCATAATCAAGTTGGAGGCATTATTTATAAGACAGCAATCAAAATAAATATACACAATGGCAAGTTAGAAAACTTAATTTTAAGTGGAAATTGAAAATAAAATAGAAAAACATAAAAATTGAACTGCTGTGAAATTATAATTCCAACTAAAAGAACAAACTGTTGAGAGAATCTATAAAAGTTTTTAAAAGACCCAACAATATTACATGGAACAGATACATAAGAAAGAAATGCTGTAAATAAAAGAATATTAAGCAGAAAAAAATCCACAGGTGCAACTTTAGCATCTATAGAGAACTTTATATTCAACAAACCAAGAACACTGTACATTAGTGAACATTCACTGAACAAATCACATATTCAATCAACAAATATTTATGCATTTTATTATCTATCAAAATCCTCTAACAGTCTCCATATTTCACTCAGTGCTAAATTGATTAAATGACTTACAAAGTTCTGCATGATTATTGTTTATTACTGTTATTCTTTGTTCTCTTCTCCTTCCTCTGCAGTAATACTGACCTCTTTTGCTATCCTAAAACATTCTTCCACTTTAGGTTCCCTATCCTGGCTAGCACTTCTCTAATGCTCCTTCCTCAGATACTCATCTTGCATGGAAGTCTAGCACCTGGCCAAAAATGTGTGACTTGTCAGATATGAATGTAAGTGATTAGGTATTCAGGTTGGCCTCGCTGGGCAGAGTTGCCAGTGTACTACAGTCTCAAAGACTCCCTAGAGTTCCAGCCATGCTATTATGCAAGTCTGCTTCCCACCTCAGGCAACCCCCTTTAGAAGACTCTGTATCAAAGCACTTGGCAGATGTTTTCCTGAAGAACATTAAGCAGAGAAGAGGAAGGGTCCACCCTGACTCAGTGCTCAGTACTTTTTCATTTCTGGGCCTTTCTCCTTGTCAATTCCCATCCCTCAGATTCATAAAACTATAAGAGCCTGTTGTTCAGTCTTTGCTCCCCTGATATCAATACAAATGCCTGTGTTCATTAACCTGGCTTCTGACCAATAGTATGCCATAGGAAAAGTGGATGGAGCTGTGGCTTTCTCCAATTTTTATCCAACCTCTTCCTAATACTAATGTAGTAACTGATTAAAGGGTTGATTTTTCTTTTGGCTTCTCTAAATTGGCTATTCCAGCACCTGACAGCTGAGTTCTTGCCAGTTCAGCGAGAGTTCTTGATAATTGCTACCTGTCACACTTATCTAAATCAGCTTAGTGATATCACTGAGTCACATCCTTGATCACCTTATATACACAATGGAGTATTACTCATCAATTAAAAATGACAAATTCGATGATTTATGGAAACCTGGATGTACCTAGAAGAAATCATTCTAGCAGAAACAAGCCAGATAGAAAGGGGCAGAAACCAAATGGTTTCACTAATATATGGTCAACCAAATGAAACTGCACAAGGGGAGAATGGGGACCAGCTGGAGCGGGTGGGAAGGGGAGGTGGTGGGTGACCCCCAGGGACTGAAATTATGTGAAATATATATAAATAAACAAAAAAATGCCCATCCCCTTGCTTTTCTTAATTCTTCTCATACTGTCTTTATTTCCTTTACCCCTATTAGATTTGTCACTTTTAAATATACTATATAATTTACTAAGTATGTCACTATTAAGTGAATTTCTTCTCTCACCCCTACTGAGATGTAAACTACATGGACAGGTATACTTTACTGTGGGTTTGTTAACATGTACATCACACGGCACTTAAGAAGTACTCTAAGCATTTATTGAAAAAATGAACAGACCTGGAAACAGTGGAATTCTGGCTATTGTAAATATCTAATTATTCAAATAAAAAACTCAGTTGAAGGTTAAAGAATAGCTTGGAATTAGTAAAGTTAACAATTTCTAAAAGGAACATTTATAGAGAATTTATCCAGAATGCAGTGGAATTACAAAAAATATGAAAATGATAGTGAGACAGGGAGGATCAACTATGATAATGTCATATATAGCTCAGTAAAGGTCCAGGAGAAATAAAAAAATCAGAGGCAATATTTAAAGAGATAATAATTACAAAATTTACAAAAAATATGAAGTACACTAGTCATGAATCTAGGGGTTAATTATCCTGAGCAGGCTATATAAAAGAAACACACATGTAAATTAATGAATGTAAAACATCAAATACAAAGTATACTGAAGGCAGCTAGAGGGAAAAAAAGATGATCCTCCAAAGAAATAACAGAATTACAGCAGAAACTTCAATACAAAAGGAAAGTCATATAACATTATCAAGAAAAATTATCATGAAATACATTAAAACTCTCATGGATAAATATATAATAACTCCATCATTTAACCCCAAAACCATTTCTAAAGCATATTCTAAAGGATAGGTCTCAAGAAGAATGATCTCAAAGGACATTTGAAAAGCAAAAAGGAATAGGGACCAAAACTAGGAAACATTTCTTTCATAAACCTAATATATTTAGAACTTCTTCTAAAGTAAAATATTCTATCAACCTTAATCTTTCAGAAAGCTCTAACCTAGTATCTAAAAGCTAGTGATGGAGCAAAATTCTTTACTCCTAAAGTATTACTGTCTTCTTTGGGGAAAAAGGAAAAAAAAAGGTCTAACTTACTTTCTAAAGGCATTTATAGCAGCTTTCCAAGAGAGAATAAATTATTTCCTCTTCATTTCTGCAATTATGTATCTATCTAGTCATCTACAGCTGAATTTAATCACACTTAGACTGTAATTGTCAAAGGTTTACCTAGCTTATCAAGCAACATATTCCTAGATGGCAAGGTTCAGTTTTACTAAATAGCTTCAGCCAGAAACAAATAATGTCTGTGGAAGAGAAACAATCAGGCAGATCGGGCAGGGAAAAGGACAAGGACAGATAGGACAGGATAAGAGAGCATAAAAATATTACATTTTCCTTCAACTATAATTTCAAGAGAAAATGAAAACCCAAAGAGACATACAACTTCATCTACTCACCTGTTCCAAATCAAGAGAGAGCCATTTATTACTTCCCTCTTCTGCCACTGATATATGATATTTGCTTTTGTTTTCAATCAAATAAAAAGGGGTAAATGTCACAATTCTAGTAATGTTAAAACTGCTGAGGTCTATAGTGACACCAACCTGTGGGGAGGGGGGGGATTAACATTTTAAAAACTGTTAAATTATTGTGACATCCTTAAAAAATCAGTAGACAGTATAAATAAGATTTTACCAATGAGCACAGAATGAACTCACTTGATACTCCATTTTCATGCTTTTACATTTAACAGCTCCATGACTACCAACAGTATCAATTGAAAACTGATCTGACAATTCACTATCAGTTACCATAAGCTGAACCTAGAAAACAACATTTTAAAAATATCACAATGTAGGTACCTTTAAAATGTATATCTAAATTGACAATTTTTTTTTTACTTTTTAGCATAAACTTAAAAGACAGGTTAACTTTTCCAAACATTAAATTCTACTATTTTTAAACTTTAGTATTACTTCAACAATGTTATTACTTCCTGTCTCACAGCATTTTATTCTTCAAAACTCTTAAAACTTTTAAAAAGAACACAGAATAGAAATTTTTAGCTTCACAAACCTTATTGTTATTAAAAAAGTGCTTTGGCTGAAAAGAAAAAAGAACTGGCTTTTTATAATTAGGTGGATGCTTTCGATGAATTCCATCTGCTTTGTACTGCAACATTCGACCAGTTTTATTGACCATCCAATAAGGACTATGAAAAGCCACAACTGTCTGCCCAGTATTGTAAGTCACAAGAATAGCAATATCTAATTCAGTCTTTTCTATTTCTGTAACACAGGTAAAACTGATGAAATTGATGTCTTGTTGGTTAGGTTTTAAAT
Organism: Uropsilus gracilis; assembly: GCA_004024945.1. Lineage (NCBI taxonomy): Eukaryota > Metazoa > Chordata > Mammalia > Eulipotyphla > Talpidae > Uropsilus > Uropsilus gracilis. The sequence continues at coordinate 85,825 of PVHY01002195.1, read as the reverse complement.
GATATTCACTTTTCCAATCATGATTAAGATAGTCAAGTAATTTTAAATGTAATCGAGCTTTATCCAACTGCACAGTACAAATATGGGCTGAATGTCCTTCATCTAGAGTATAAACATTATGTTCAATCCCCTGTAATAAATAAAAGAAAAAGAAAAAGTAAAGTTTAAATGCTTCAGGATAATATGACGAAAGTCTATATGACAATTCCAAGTGCAATACAAAATGCTTCTGAAATATCTTTGTTAGGACAAGTTAGAAGATTTATATTCAAGTTTCAACTCAGCTGTGTGAAATTCTATAAAACATTCTGGATGTATGATATTTTTGAAATAATATAAATTATTTACTTCATAGGACTATTATGAAAACAGAATAATACAAAGTGAAATTATGCTGCAAATATTAAACATTATAAAACATGAATTATTAATAAAACAAAAAAATCTTACCTAGCAGGGATTTTAGTTTGAAAAACTGCTAAATAATGAAAAATATATGAAAAAATTGATGGTAATCCAAATAAAGCAATCCCTACTATCTTCCATTACTGATTTTTAACAATCTCTCATCACCTATTTTCAGTCACTTGTTTATAGTCCTTTCTTAGGTAACTCTCAAAACTGATCATTTCTCTTTCACTGTACATTTCAATTGACTCATTTCATGTCACTGAGATCTCACTTTAAAAGTCTTATGTTTTTGTTTCCTTAGTTCCTTTCTCCATACTGTAGCAAAACTTATTCTAAAATTTGATTATAATCACTGACAAACATAATGTCACCCCAAAAAGCATCAAATTAAATGTTCTATAAGAATGGAATGTGGAGAGTACATTTGGATTATCACCTGCTTTTTCACATCTCTAAACTGGTTCTTTCCTTTAGCTGAAACATAAGTATTTCTTCATCTTAAGATTTAAATTACTTAAGGCAAAAGTAATGAGAGTTACTAATACCTGACACATTAGTTAATATTCCATAAAACAGAACAGTGGTATTGGTAAAGCTAGATACACCCTTGCACCAATTAGACCCTATGCCAAGTTCTCTAACACATTATACATTATTTAATTTTTCCAATATCTCAATCATGCAAGTTTTGTTACTATGCTCAATTTATAGACTATGAAAAATGATTTAGAAAGATGTCACTTGTCTAACGACTTGACAGTTAATGTTAGAAGGATTCAAATTGAAATATATCTTGATAGCACAGTACACATTCTTAAACACTACATCTACCAGTTGTAGGGAAAAACAGATATTCTTAAAACATGAACATGCTAACTCCACTGCCCCCCTCCCAAAGAACCTCAGAAAAACATAAACATACAGTAAATTCAATACTAATGATTAGTAGATGACAATAAAGACCTTTCTTGTGTTTGTTAAGCATGATAAAGAGGACGTTTAGTTAAAATCTAAGCATGGAGAGATTATTGAGGGCACATATGAAAACATCAGAAAACCTGTAACAGACTATTTTAAAAAGAAAGCATATTTATATGGCATAAAATTCTTTTAGAGAATAAGCATGAGAAAAAAATTTTCATTGCTTAATTTTAGCATTTGAACAGTGCTTTAGTAGTTTTCATACTTGTTTCAAAAGTGAGTATCCATCTCTAAAATTTATTATATATAAACATATGAAAAAGACTGAAAAGTGCATATTCTAAAATTGAAGCTTTAACGTCATCTGAAGTTACTATCATCAGATGTTGCCGTCATCTGAAGTTGCTATCATCAGATTACAGATAATTTTTATTATCTCTATTTTTAAAATTTCTAAGAATATATATTTTACTCACAAATACATTTTAAATGATCTATCACATTTATTCATGTAATTTATATGCAATTTAATAGCAAGATTTCTAAGATAAATCAATGGAAACTAATATCCTTTTCTTATATACTTAGCTATTTTCCATTTGAATAACCTGTTCTTCACTTGTAAGTAATTTTTATTAGACCTTCAAACCACTGTTTCATTGTTCATGATCTTAAATAACTAAAGTCATAAAATCAAAGACAGGAAGATATTTTAAAAATTTCAGGATACCTCTATATAATAAACAATTTTGTAAGGAAGAAGATTTCGGAGTAGGATAGGTGGCCACAAATGTATTATGTATGGCAAGTCCCAACCATCTTCTGAATACACTGACAGAGACGTCAAGTTATCTTTTTCTGGGACAACATTAATAACAAATGATTTCTTAGAAGAGTTTATGGGTGTACATTTCTTCTTTATAAAACTGCCCTCATTTTTTATAATATCTTCGAAGTCAATTCCTTCACATTTGTGATAGTCCTCGCCTTCTGGTTTCAGACAGAGGAGTGACCTGAATTTAAAAAAAAACAAAAAACAATAAACTTTCGAATGCTTTAAAAGAATATATTATATATATTTTTTCTTTTGTGACTACAGCTTTAGAAAAATTAACTACCCCTATCATGCTACTGCAACAAGTTATTTTATTTTCACATAATTCTCAGAGATAGGTAAGAAAGATAATATCATTTTGACTTTCTGGCAACTGAGAGTCACATTATTTGAATTTTAATACAATACTATGTCTATTTAAAATGATGGGTTATTCATAGCAAATATAATACCACATAGGTAATATATACAAAACAAACATACAATTTTGTGCTTTACATTTTAATGAAAAAAGTTGAATTTCCTGGTTATGTATGAAGTACCGGTTACAAGTTCATGAGCTAAAAAAAAAGTCTTTTATTGGAAAGAATTAATCACTTGCTTTTCAAGTTTAACCAATTAAAGGTTTTCAATTAATACTGAAATAATGGGTATACCTGCAGACGTAACTGGAGGAGAAAATGACAAAATCACTGCGTGTGTCATATGGTCCTTATACTTAAAAATCACTTTCTGCCAGAAAAACTACTCTCAAAAAATCTTCAAAAACTCTGGCTATTTTCCTAGGCTATTTAAATAGCTAGTATTTATTTCTGTAATAGTATCTGACAGCAATATAGACTTGCTCGAGAGAAATCTAAATTTTCCATACACTCTGCTATGTGTGCTTTTCACAAACTTCCAGCTACTTCCTTGCTACTCTGAAATTTGAAGTATCAGGCTCTTTCTTCTTTTGTTCAGATAGCTGTCATGATCAGATTTGGCTTATTCTACGACATTCTTCTTGTAATTTTCATTATTGTTCTATTCTTCTAAAACAAAAGTAATTTTCTTTCAATTAACACTGACTTGAATTATGAAAACATTTACTGCACCCATTGTCAATTAATAAGTAGGTAAAACTGGAAATGAGTCATTCTTTCTCTTACAGAGAACCGAATAGGAGTGATATAATATTAAGAGAATTAAAAGACAGAAATCAAATGGTTTCCCTAATATATGGACAACCAAACGAAAGTACACAACTGGGGGAGGGGACCAGCTGGAGTGGCCAGGGAGGGGAAGTGGTGGGTGACCCTCAGGGATCACAATGATGTGAAATATTATATATAAAATGAATTATTTTTTTAAAAAATTGAAAGAATTACTGTACTGTGATAGGTATCAAAGACACATATACTGAAGTAGATTGAGGACATGAGAGTGCAGTTAACTCTCTCTAGACTGTGGCAGTGTTTGACAGAAATGAAACTTTTCCCAAAAAGCTGTGTTCTACAGAGAAGACTTGAAATATGCAAGGTTAAAGCAAAGTTTAAAAAATAAACAAGGAAGAGAAAATGTAAGAGAAAAATAATCAATGGCAAGAGATTCTTGAAAAGAGCTGATGCCTTGAACAGTTTTGCAACAGGCCAGAAAAAGTCCTGGGAGAAGAGAGAAACAGGTATTAAAGATGGTATAAAATGTACATAAACAGGAAAGAAAGGGGAGAGTTCACCTCAATGTGAACTTGAACTTTTACCAAGATATTCTTTATATAAATACATATACATATAAAATTTTACATCATTGTATTCCCAAGGGTTCTCCCCATACCATATCACCTATGAACCATCATCTAGATCTTAAGTGTTCTTCCCTTCCCTGGTTTCTGCCTCCCACTCTACCCCTCTATAGCTGTAGCTCTGTTGTCAGTGTGTTACTTTTGATTTTTTCTTAGTATTTTGTTTGTTTTCACTCTATCCCACCTATAAGTGAGACCATCCTTTTTTTCTATTTTTCATTTGTGCTTATTTCCACTAGCATAATTCCTTCTAGGTTCATCCATATTATCACAAATTACCAATTATTCTTTATAGACCAGCAAAAAGCCAACACTGTCATGTCTTCTTGTCTGTTTAATTTCTTCTACTTAAGATTGCCCTTCCCAGAAAATCACCACATGACAAATTTGGCCTATAATTTATGAAGCACACTGGGAGTCACCATTAATATCTGATAGCAATATAAACCTGCTATATAATCCCATGCTTTGTTTCCCATAGTTTCTTGCAACTGTTATTTTGTCTCTACAATTCACTGCTTTCTACATTGTGTATTTCTGAATCAGTCTCTCAAGGGGAAAACTCATGTCCAATTCATCTTGGTAGTCTACAGTATTTCCTTATACACACACAACACTTGATAGCTGCTGAATGACTTAAATTTAAGAATCAATATATTTAAATTCTATAGGGAAAGATAGTCATTTTTACACTTAGAATTCAATCTTAAGTATTGTATCTACATTTAAGCATTCAATTAGAAGAGTATCTAGTGTGAAATCCAAGCTGATTAGTCACTAACAATTCTAATTTAAGATTAACTTCTATAACCCACTAATATTTAAAGAAAATATGTTTTCTTGAAAAGAAACAGTGTAAAGCTACTTCAATGGCCTTATCTTTGCCTTCCTATGAGCAGTCACAAAATAAAGAGCAACAAGTTACTAAAAATAAAGCCAATGACATTATACGTTACTAAGAAAAAAAAAGATTGATTCAAGGACTAAATGGATTTAAAGTTTTTCAGGAGTATTTTTAAACTTATCTTACATGCTATCTTAATTCTATTCTGTAACAGACATAAAATCCTGTTCAGAATAAGGGAAGATACTGGAATCACCTATTTGGCTGCTATTTTCTAACAAAAATAATTCTTTCCCTCAGAAAGTTTGAACTAACTAGTAAAATACCCAATAATGTTAGAGTCTTAAGTAATATAACACTTAGTACTGTGAGCAAGTCCACTACTCAAAATTATGTAACAAAAGTGCCAGATGTCTCCAATCATTAAGAATCCAAACTTGAACTCCAAAGCATGGGTCAGAATGAGTCGAGAGAGGAGAGAGCTAAGCACTGCTTGCAGATTTTCATCTACACTTCCCTAGATTTCATGTCAAGTGTGTATTCTGAAATGGTATTCAAAGAAAGAATGATGCTTATTCTGAGGAAGGTTCTTTCTCCAACACAGACCAATCTTCACAGAGTAAATTATATTCTATTTCAGAGTAAATATCCTGAGAAACATGGTTTGTTATGATATTAATCAATGTGACTAGCCCATTAATACTATTTGGCTATAACTGTAATGATGCTTTCATAGCACACATACGATTTTCTATTTAGTTTAACCTAACTAAAGACTTAGGATTTTAACTTGCTATTTATTTCTATTATAACTACCACTAAAAAACTAACATATGATCAGCAATAAATAATCTGTTTTCTAACAGAATTTCAAAAAAAACTATACTATGAGATCTTTGAAAACTAAAGTCACTTTATAATAGCATATGTAAATCCAGATATGTGATTAATATAAATAAACAAATTGATGATAAAGAGACAGATAGCTAGAATTAGGACAAGAGGCAAACTGGATTGAATTTATGGGTAGGTATAACCCACAAATGTGGCATAGGTAGAAAAACACTTAATTTGGGCCTTAAACCATGATGGATTCTTTTAGAAAAGTCTATACATTTTCCCCATGTAGTGTATATACACCTAAATAGTCATCTATGTTTGTCAGAAAAAAAAAAATAGTATATATAAATTCAGAAATTACCAATCACACCCATTTGTTAAAAATCATGAATATATGATTATGACTAATGGCTATACTGTAAGCAAGTAATTACGCTATCTACCAGAAAGGTATAATTTAAATATTTCTTAAAATAAAAATCATCTTCCAACTGTCCTCACTCGATATAAACAGGATACATGTGATTAAAGCTTAATAATGTAAAGACAGATATCCCTATGAAATCAAACACAAAGTATTCTAGAGACACATTACACAAAAAAATAAAGAAAATAAAAATCACCGGTAAGATGTCAAAGGTATGTTGAATTCACTTCCTGGTGAAGCTGTTCCTAATAAAGTGTCCCCTTCATAAACAGAGAGTGGGATTGAAAAATGATTTCTAACCTGGAGGGAGAAAGTAATACTTATAGTCAATAAACTAAGAAATTAAAGACATCTTAAAACTAGTGCACCTGAACATTCCAACAAATAAACTATTAGGTTTCTTTGTATATACCTTGCTTATATAAATTAAAATGAAACAAATAGGACAATGCTTTATCATTAAGAAAAAATTACAAGGATAATTTCCATAGTCCTAAAGGGAAGGAAGCTTTGAAAAGACTTTTAAAATCTTAGAAGAAAAAAAAAAACATAAGGAATAATTTCTTTAGACAAAAGTGGCAGAAAAAAATTCGTAAGAAAAACATTACCTCAAAATTTTAACTATCTGTATGACAAAAACAAAAAAACAAGACCTACATTGGGAAATATCTACTTTTTTACATCATTTTTATGGAACTTATAGGATGCGATACTCTTCATAGAGATTATTTTTTTAGAGCTTGATGACAAAGTATATGAGGAGTACCTCATCAATGAGTAGCAAACAAAAATGCTCAAAAAAAACTATTATTGTGGTTAATATGCATTATGCTTCTAAATTTCCTTCCAAATGGACAGTATGGTAGATTACTATCCATAATGGTAGATTACTACTCAAAACAACATGTAATTGTATATAGAACATTGACAGATCTATGTTGATACATACAAAATTATACTAAGTAATAAAGATTCTTTTCTGTATAACCAGAGTATACACAGAGTATATACAGTCTGTACAGTGAGCATATCAGTAAATATCTGAAAATGGGGAAGTAGAAAGGAAATTTGGGGGGGTTATAAATGTTTATTATCTTGACTACGATAAAGATTTATAGGTATATTTTTGTGTCAAAATTCACAAACTTTAAACATAAACAGCTTATTGTAAATAAAGTTTATGTCACTAAAGCTTTTCTCTTATCACATTTTCTAATTAAAATGGAAGAAAATATACATAGTATAAAGACCTAAACAAAATACTAATGAATTTTCTGTTGTTATGAAATACTCAAAAAATATTTACAAAATAGTCCCATAAAGGTTATAAAAACTATATTCCAAAAATTTATACCGCTGGTCATATTGAGATAATACCATCTCTAAAAATGATTCTGCTCTCTTGATTCTTTTCTTAGGTGCACATCTATTACATTTTGTATATTTTGATAGAAATTTTCTTGGTGCTTTTTTTATTAGCACACAAGTATGAATAACAAGTCCCACAAAATTGGATAGCATCATACCTGCACTGGGGAACGAATTGTTATCTTCTTACTTCCTTCCACTGCATCAATTTGACAAATAATAGATCTTTCAACTCCAGATTCTCTGTGTCTTACAGTATAAAGTCGCTGTCCCACTTTTGTTAAAGGTATTTTATCAGCAGTAGAGTGGTTGGCAGGTGCTAAATTAAATATAAGGTTTGAAAGTTCCTATGTGAATCATTACATATTAATTTTAAGTAGATGCATATACCAGAAACAGTGATTTCTTAAACTAATGACTGTCACTGAAATTTTGGCCTGTAAGACTATATAAAGGCATATTTTACAACCACAATGCAGCTCTGTAGCTTCTATTTTAAAATACTAAAGCATCTCACCAAAAATTTTGAAATTGAAAAAGCTCATTCGGTAGTTTAATCTAAATAATACAAATCTTTTAAAAATAACTAATGAAGGACTTATTATATGATTCAAGGACACTGATCTCTGGTAACCATACAAATAAGAGCCTGAAACTTTCCAGTTAATGGTGACTGCAATTTTCAGTTTTAATTTTTCCTAAATCTCTGATATTGTATGATATCTGGGATATAATTAAACATTTTATGCACTGTTCTAATATACACACATCTAGTGTAATGAGGGGCAAATCACTAACTTACATTTACTGACTCCCATTCCTTAACAAATATCAGTTCAGAAAGAGGTAAAATGTGACTGACTCACTGACAATGCTAGGAAAACTGAAACCTAGTCACTGTTTCACATCACTGACTGACTAGGAGAAAATAAAAACTGTTAGCCTCAGTACACTTCTTTCTGTCTAATTAAACCTTTCAAATGCCTACCTAGCTAGTTCTAAAATGTTACAGTATCAGAGCATGGTGTGGAAAAGGCTCAGGACTTTTTGACCTTATAATGAATAGCTATTACAACTATTTAAGAACTTAATTACTTTCCCCTCATATAAAACTATGAAAAGCAGAAAACACAAACACCAAAAAACAGTAACTTCCACCTCAGTAGGCAGAACATGAAAAAAAAAATTACAGCGTACCATATTCATGACTTCAAACCTCAGTTTGTATTTGTTCAGCTAAAAAGCTGGTGATTCTAAATTATACCAACTATATTAGTAGACTATTAACCACCAATAATCTGTAAATGTTGAGTGAGGATAAGATATAATACTTTTCCTTCCCAAAATATGTAGTAAATTATTATGCTTTAAATGAAGTAGTTGATAAAACTAAAAATTTGGAATATAAAGATGCAATTCCAAAGCCCTGCATAGGCAAAGAAAAAAAATATCGCAACCTATAGTATGATGAAAAATCCCTAAGATATCACAAATGAGCAAAATTATCACTTACTAAGAAGGATGAAGAAGAGTTTGCTGCTTAGGCTCGTCATTGCATTAAAATGATCATTGTCTTTAGTTCGGACATAATCCATACTTAAGCTCTCCTCATTTTTCAACACATATGCTTTTGCTATTGAAACATTGAGTACACTAAAAGAATCACTTGGTGAAACAGAGATAGTGAGTCCAAGAGAATTTAAAATCATAAATGGTGCTAGGTCCCTTTGGAAAGGAGCTGAAGATCCAGTGGCAGCTTCTGTAAATGCCTGGCAAGAAAGAAATATGGTAAATAAAAAGTGGGAAACTAAAAGACAAGCAGATCACTAATGGATACATGAGAAGTAACAACATTAATAAAAGACTTTTTATTCACTGAAAGGATGGGGTCAACTCACATTAGTATCGCAACATTTAGAGTTTTAAATACCTTACCTTGGCTAAATTATTTAACATTACAAGGCCACATTTGGATAATGTGATGTTTAGCTGGTCTCGTGAATAGAAAGTGATGACAGTTTTATATTCTGGCACTTTGTAATTTTCTTCTTCAGCATCTGACTCAACAATGGCCTTTTTTGCTTTCTTTTTCATCTACAATACAGAATAAATAAATACAATAAATTACAGAAATGGGATGAAAATTTGTGCCTTAGAGCACAACACAATGCATTCTTGACTCAAATGAACTTACAAAGTCCAAAAATAGTGGCAAAGAAGTGTTATTAGCACTCAGGATTATTGAAAATAAGTTTCATCTACCTTGCTTTACGATTCACATGAAGAATCTAGAGGTATTTTAACATGGCAGTGAAGAGTGGGAAACTGGTAACCATGTGGCATCTCACTGCTTCTACTTTGAGACAATTATTACTTTGAGAAATCCCTAATCGTCTCTACTCTCAGTCCTCTCCTGCTGTTAAAAATTGTCTTCTTCAGAAGGTGGTTGTAAGGGTTAAAGCAAAATTACATTCTTTAGAATGGTGTCTAACATATACAAATATTACATAATGATGAGCAATAGAAGCAAGCATAGAAGTATTGGTCTTAAGTCAGAGGTCAAATGGAAGCATAAAGCAAAACTCCTATGAGAAAACCTGGATTTTGCTGTGATTAAAGTGTCTCATGCATGGCAGTCATTGTCAGCTTTTAAAAAACAAAATTTCAGACTTATCAAATATACCTTGATCCCAAGATTCCATGGCCTAAAATCCTCAGTCTGGTCAATTTCTAAGGGTTCAAGCAAAGGCTCCCAAACACCAAACATTTCATTGTAATAATGCACCTAAAATAGAGAGAATTTTTTTTTAAAATAAGAACTTTTAATATTTTTTAAAATGCTCTGGCAAAGTTTCCCATCCCCATGCCTTTTGGCTGATTCATTTCTTGTATATGAAAACTACCCTACATGCCATGTAGTAGTTTTCTATACATAGTCCCTTAACACCTTTCTTTCCTGGTTAACCTGTCCTTACAATTTAGTCAAGATAAAGCTCTTTCAAACATCTTTTCTTGACTTCTAAGTTGAACTAAATATCAACAACTACTCATGTATCATCTCTCATTGGCATTTTAAAACACATCCATTTACCTCCACTGACTTTCCAAAGTCTCTTGAAGGTAAGCAGTATAAAATTCAAGTCCATTTTAAGTTCTTGGAAACCTAGATCAAAAGCACTAAAAAATATACATAATTCTATCCAGAATTTGAAAATCTGAAATATAGCCTGTTATTAAACTCTTAGTATGTAACTCTGTAATAACACAACATAGTGGCTTAAAAATTTTCACATTTAGTGATACAGGGTGGGATATATCAGATTTCCACCAAACATAAATTCAATCAATAATTTAAATCAAAATACCTCACAAATACTCAACATGGATAAATTCTGAAGTAAGTCATACACTGGAAGCAATTATATAATTAAAGTGTTCTCACAAAAATCTGAAAGATCTTAGGGTACTCGCACTGGAGGATGAGACTTCCAAACTATATGAAAGTATATGGCACAGTTTTCTAATTCTTTGTTACTCTTCTAGAAAAATAAAAGTATCTAGCTTACTATCCCTTGTTTTAATTCTTAAAAATAAGTTTTATGTTAATAACAATTAACATATCATCTTGAGGTTGATAAAATTAATTGAAATATAAGCTTAATATGGACATGTACTCTAAAAGCAAAAATAATAGACACACAAAATCAACTGAAAGAAGGGCATACATTTGTAAACTTTTTCCTGTAAATTTCTGAATCATCCTATCTACAGCAACCTTAGTCTAAAAAAGAATCTCCAAATATTCCCTGGATAGCATCCATCACTTGCTTTAAAAAGTGGGAAACACTACATGTGCTTACTTCTAGCTCCAACTGACAGTGGAGATTTATTAGGGTGCTCCAATTTTTGCCTTCCCCTGAAAAACGTGATTTTGCCAAAAGCATAGGCACTGTTCTGTGACCAACTCCAGCTTCAAGAACTATAAAAACAGAATCAATGTTCATTCTTATTATCTCTCCATTGAGCACCAATTCAGTTGTTTGAGCTGGGTTTTCAATTTCATTTGGCTCTTCAAGAAACCACATTTTTAAATTCTTGATATCCTTCTTTTCCCATAAATGTGCTGTAGAAGAAGCAGTTCCTTCTGAGAGTGTTTCCTTAGAGGTATAAAGTGCTGAAGTTATGGTGATGACGGTATTTATAATAACAGGTGAAACCTAGAGAAAAAAAATTTAAACTAATAAAAAATCTATATACACCACTTTCAAAAATACCTCAAAAATATTAAATGCAGTTATAAATAATTAATAAAGAACTAAGATTATTTCCATGAAATAGTAGGTACAATTTACTGCATATAAAATTTTTTTTTAAATCATAGTTTCTTTTCTAACTTAATTCAAAGCTTGCTATAATATTACTTTTTATTAACTGTTAATAAGTACACCAACAAGCTGAATGACTGACTACATTTTCATTTACCTTTAGTGTCAGGGATTTAACTGATATATCGATCACTTGTGGATCTTTACCAATCTGATTAGCTTGATAAAATAAGTCACAAGGTTGCAAAACCTATGATAGAAAAATCAACAGCACTAAATTAATACTGTTCTTAAAATACAATTATTTAAAGACTTTTCTAGACGTAGCTAATATAGAAATACACAAATTCATCAAAATAACAGGTACAAATTAACCAGTGACACTTATTGATATCCTCTTCTTTAATTCATTAAGTTAGTAGCAATATTAACAATATTACCAATAATACCAGTACAAAAGTGAATTTCTTAAATATGCCTAAATATATGAAAGAACTCATAAAAGTTGCATCATGTATTATATTTCATTCATAAAATGTTATCTTGGTATATTTTTCATTACAAATTTGAACTGAAATAATCTACAATGAAAGCTACATATATTGTATATATACAGAAAGAATAATGCCATTCTTCTATGCTCTAGCTACCTTCTGAGGAATACCTCTTGTATAATAAACTATTAGTAGGATAAATAGTATAAATTTGTAACTGCTTTAGCATGTGAATGACAAAAGATCTTCCAAATGCAGAGCTCATGACTAACAATAGTATAGCAGAATATTTACAGTTACAGTTGACATCTAAGGAAGGACTTCAACGAAAAGTCCAAAATTTCAGCCAGATAGGTTTGGAATGTTTAGAATATTGGCATGTATCGGTTCCCTCTGTTTTTTGAAAAGTACTATAATTGAAAGAAAAACACTGAGAATACTCATGTTCTAAAAGGAATCTCAAAGGGAGAAAGAGACTATGGCTCCCATTCTTATTCTGAAAATTTTTAAAATCAGTTTATGGAGCCAGTTGTGGCCAAAATAAAGAGTTAGAGATGTTACTTATACTCCTCCTACAAATCTATTGCTAATGTAGCCTTTATTAAATAAATCATCAAGGTGAAGTGAAAACAGGCAGAATACAGAGATTATTAAATTAAGATTTCTAATCAAAAATAAACCCTATGCCATAAATAACTTTGGCTATCATTACTTCCATATAGAACTACCTAGATACAAACTAAATATTTAAGGAACTAAGAACTTCTGAAGAAAACAATTACCTGGTATGCAAAGCTGGTTAAGAGTCAACTACTAAAGCAATGTCATCATAACCAATTCAGTAGATAGTAAACTATGAGAACAACGCAGTTCCCAAAATTAGGAAATCTCTCCAGACAGAATCAGGGTGATGGGAGTCAATGACAATGTTCTCTCAAGAGAGCAAACATGGAAGACTGCAACATGGGCTATCAACTGCAAAATCTTCAAGTTTTCACAATTCCACACGGCATGATATGATCATTGTAATATATCAGTCACTAACAAGTGTTTCTCATTTTCTAAATGCAATTATATCACCATTTACATAAGTTATGTGGGGAGGGGGGGTTTGACTGTTTATTCAAAAGAAGTAGCTTCTTTGTCTATTAGTCAACAGACCAAGGGATGATCAACAGCTGTCACATACAAACTCAATAAGGAGACCTAGCATCTGAAAATGCCAAACTCTAAGTTAAGAACACATCTCTTGATGAGGAGGTGAATATGTTCTATGGGTGAAAAAAGACACAGATATTTTGCGTGCACAAAGGAAGAAATCTCTAGCATATGATGGGAAGAACTCTTGGATGCTACCTGACAACTGTTTCTCCTCTTCAGAGTAACAGAAGTTTTTAACTGAACAGAAAGTAGATCAGAGAAAAAACAACATTCTCAAATGTTCAAGTCAAAAAGATGCCATTAAATAAATTCATGCAAGTCTTCTAACTCATAACCTGAAAGATAATAATTTTCTAATTCCGTTTTAAGTGGTCAGCCATCACCCTTGCAATACAAAAAGTCTATAATAAAGCCTAATCAGTATGTATTTACTTCTAACAAAATTATAGCTTAATTTTTCACATTGATTATATTCAATACATTTATGCTTCTATTACTTATAATGCAGGTAAGACTAAATATTTTTGCAAGTGTTCTCTAAAAGTACTAGGAGTCAGAGAGCTACCTTGAAAAGATGTCTTTGAAGGAATGAAGTTTAAGAGTTACTAAGAGGAGGAAGGCCAAGAGGTCACTGGAGAGTAAAATACCAACATGTAGTGTATCTAAGAAAATGGATGATGGTTTAAATAAATCACATAGAGAAAGTAAAAACATACTATCTGAGAAATATGGGAGAAAAAAAATTAAGACAGTAAAACTGAAGTAAGAGCAGTCTTAAAATGTCAAACAGTGGTGTGGACTTGACATGTTAAAGAGTGAGAAATACCAGGAGGCAAGCAACTTTTCAGCGAGATTATCCCCATTAACTACAGAGAAGAATGAATAACAACTAGAAGAATGAGTTTTAAAGCTTGTTTCAAAAAAGGCAAGATTAGGCTTCCTAAGCAGGAAATATTTTAGAGAGGAAGGTTGGAAAGTACGTAGGTCATTTGCTTAGTATAAACTAAATCTCAAATAGCTTAAAATCAGACAATTAAATTGTAAACTCACAGTAGTAATTTTGCCTTTTCTTTTGACTGGGAGAAATGGGCATGCTCTCATTTGGAGGTCTTTAATGGCAGCCGTCATTGTATTGTTTTCAATGTCACCTTTGCAACAAATTTCACATTGTGTTGTAATGACTAGAGCAGGTGCATCACTTCTTGTCATATCAGCCACAAACACAATTTCAGGATTTTTAATAATAATGTTAACTTCCCACTTCTCTGAATTCTGTACAGGCACTAAAATAGAATATATTTAATGTTTTAAAATACTTATCTGTTATACCAAATTTTATGAATAATTTGTTATTTATTGGGTAAATGTTATTTGCATTTTAAGTAAAAAATTAATCTTATTCTCAAAGCAATCTCACTTAACAAAGACATTAAACTTGGTCAAAGAACATTTCAAAGTGTGGGTAATTATTTAAATTATTCCATTATTTAAAGTGGCTACACCGGACACATTTTCCACTACATTACAATGAACTATGGAAAAAATAGCTGAAACCTACAAATACTAACAAAAATCATGAGTATTTTGAGTTAAAACAGTATTTTTACTTATGAAAAGGAGTGGTCAGTTTATCTTTGTCTCTATTTCCTTCTATCAACCTAGTACTTTAAATTCCTGACTGCAAAGATATAAAATTACTTATTCCAAAGACCTCAATTTTTAAATCCAATATAAATTCACACTATGAAAAAAATGCAGAATTGTACAACCAATCAGAAAACACATTTACATTCTCTCTCAACACTGAAAAAAACCCCTAATTTACTTATTTTTTACTGAGATTCTGATCAAGATTAAGTGAATTGTAGTATACCCAGTAACACAGATGCTAAGTACTCTACTCAATAACTAACCTTCTTCTTCCTTAGCAGTCCATGCTTGAACATTGGTTTCTACAGCCATGCCTGTGGTGTAAGCCTCAAAGAAGACATTTACAACGGTCATCAGAAATTCTACACTTGCACAAATATACATTTCTTGAAGAACTACATCAGTTACACAAACATCTTTGAGTTTCCTATACTTTACATCCATCATGTCCTTTTTGTCAAATCCAACTGCAAGGCCTATCATTCTGAAAAACATAGTAACAATCTTATGAGTAATTTACAAATAATTAAACACCAATAAAACTCAAAGATCCCTTTCACTAACAGCAAAATAGTATTCTGAAGTCATTTCTCCTAGGAAGATCACCAAGTCCTTCAAATATATGTCTGATGCACAATCTTTATAAATTATGATAATATCAGAAAATATCAAAAGTTGGTTTTCCTTATTATTTCATATTTCCAATTACAATATACATGAATAAAATTATGTAATTTTATTCAAAAACAAAGTTAACCAGAATGCTTATTTCTATTTAACTAATGCATCAGTCATCCAGCAAAAATAACACAAAACTAGACCAGGAGATTTTTTAATGCTGACTGGGAAAAATGACTCAATTGAGTTAAAACTTTGAAGACCTTAGGATATACTGGAAAAACAAAACAAAACAAAAAAACCACACTGGCAATTTTGGGATTTTAAAAAAGGTATATTAATTTTTCAAGTGAAGACTCATTACACAATTACCTAGGAGTTGCTTTCCTGACATGAGGCCTTTTATCATCTAAAATACAGTTTTTTAGTAAGAAGGAAGAAAATACTGAATCATCTGTACACATTTTTAAATTACTTATGATATTCTCCAATTTAAATTCAGCAAGTTTTAGAGAAGGATCACGAACATCCGCAAAGGAAGTCTGTGGAAGAAGAAATTAATACAAACTTTAAACAGCAGTAACAACTAAATATGTCTAATACATCTCTTAAGATTTGAACTGGAGCCAAAAAAAAAAAGATATGAACTATCACATTATCTCCAAAGGGGTCACTACTGAAAAGTCAAAAAAAATAAAACTGAAGTATTTTTCACATCATTAGCTATAGGAAAGATAACTAATATAAAAAGGAAAACAGTTAAATTTAAGGTGAAAATATCAGTAACTATTCTCAAAGGAACAAATAGTGTAAAATATACAATGAAATATTTACAATTGTTACAACAGTTATTTTATTGAAGAGTCATCTGTCTGATTTTTATCCAGTAATAAATAAGTATTTTTTTATTTCCTAAACTTACCTTGTCAGGATTTGGGCTATATAGTACCATGGTAAGATAATCAGTTCTGAAGCTCACATTTAGTGTTGTCTTAACTTGAGAGGCATTTGTATGTATTTCAACCACAGCAGCTGTAGTGACAGTCGTTCCTTGAAAAATTATAATTATTGGAGACAAAAGAAAAAAAGAAAAAAGGAAAGGTAGTGCTCAATCAAAGAGCCTTGGAACAGACTTAACAGAGATGTCCAAATTTTTTTTTAAATTTTGTGTCATAGTGTGTGTGTGTGTGTATAAATATATATCTATAAATATAATGAAATTATAACGAAAACAACATCCTAATTCTAGTCTACCCAACTTCAGCAACAAGTACCAGCACACCAGGTCACATTTTTAAAACTGACTAAATAAGCTGGGCGTGGTGGCGCGTGCCTGTAGTACAAGCACTGAGAGGTAAGAGGCCTGAGATTGCTTGAGTTCAGGGGTTTGAGACTACTCCAGGCAACATAGTGAGAACTGGTCTCGAAAAAGCAGCTGGACACAGTGGCGAGCATCTATAATCCTAGCTACCTGGGAGGCCGAGGCTGGGGATCGCTTGAGTCCACAAGATCGGGACTACCCCGGGCAACATAACAAGACCTACTCTCAGAAAGAAAAAAAAAACTGACTAAATAAAATTTTTATCAGTGAAATATATAAATACTATCTCACAGTTTGAGATTTAATAAATGCATACATCAAAACCACTAATACTCCAATTAAAATATTAAACATTTATGTCACTCCAGTAAGTTCCCTTCTATAAATTCCCTGATATCCTTGTACCTCTTTATTGCTGAATTCAGTATGCTAGTATATATTTGTTGCTAAGAATTTTTTTACTGGTTCTCATGAGGGATCTAGTTCTCCAAGTGGCTTTTCCTGCTGTGTTTTTGTTTTCTGACTAGGGAAATACTTGCCTTATAAAATAACTAGGGGAAGGTTCTCTCCTATATTTTCCAAGACTTTGTGTAACAATGGCATTATTTCAATCCCTTTAATAGACACAGTACTACTAAGATTTCCTATATTCATAAAAGTTGTAGAAATTGTCATAAAATAACATTCTCTTGCTATCCTAGCAGCGATCTATAGTAATCTACTTAATTTTGATATTGCAATTTGTTCAAGTATTGTTATTGTTTTATCGATTAGTCTCATCAATGAAAATGTTTGATTTTGCTAATTTTCCCTATTGTTTATGTTTCTCTTCTTTCATTTTTACAAATCTGTCTTACTATCATCCTTTCATTATTAACTTTAGGTTTAATTTGCCCATTCCCTTCTATTTTCCTCAGGTAAACACTGATCTTTAATACTGAACTTATTCTTTCCTAATATAGTCCTTTATAATTACAAATTTAGTTGTATCTTACATATTTTGATAATGTTCTGTGTTGATTATCTTTTAGTTAAACGAGTTAGTGAATTCCCATGTCTTTGTATTTTGACTCATGGATTATTTAGAAATTTTCATTTCCAAATATTTAAAGTTTTTTTTAATCTATTATTATTGAGTCCTATTTAATTCCATTTAACAGAAGACTTGAGGGTTCCCAAAGTGGTGCACTCTGTGAAAATTTCAGGGGTTTTTAAAAAACCTCCTGCAACTGTTGGGCATATATATTAATGCTAGTTAAAATTTCTTAAGTGTTCAAATATTCATACTTGTCCTGATTGGCTGGTGTGCTAAATCCCTTTCTGGTTCTGTATATTATGAATGTTACAACAGTAATAAAAGCAGCTACACAATAGTAATTATTAAAATTAGGTGCTTGGTTGATATGAATTCATGAATTTCCTTTATGTGCAAAAATTTCCAGAAGAAAATGCTCAAAATAATATACTAAAGCTTCTATTTTAAACATTTTAGACATTATGTTTATATTCCCTACCATTTATGCATTTATAATTTCTTCTACCTGTCCAGCTTTCCTTTCCCAACTGATCAGTTATGTCATTATTTCAATGTCACTAGATTAATAACATTTATATTCTTAGTTAAATAGTAATCTCCACATGTATAAATAAAAATTATGTAATTTTCAATATCAAGATTAGAAATTTATCATATTACTTTCAACACTGAAGAGTAAAAATTGTATTATTTGCTCTATTGCTACAGTGCCACAACTAAAGTAACTCTTGAGCAAAGACTTTCTTTTCACATATGAACAAAGGATGAAAATTTTAAAAAAATGTTCTATTTTACCTTTGAAAAACTGTCACTCCCATTTTCTCAGTTCTTTTTCCTAAAATTTTTATTATTATGAAACTGTGGTTTTTAAAATGAAGTTCAGTTTTATTTCATTTGCCATCTCTGAAATTATTTTTCTTGTATGTCATGGGAGATAGTATCAACTATATATTCCAACTCCACATAACACTTTAAACCCCGTGCTTAATGGCTTAGTTTTGCTTCAGATTTTCAGCAACCATTTTCTAGGTTCCAAAAACTATTTTGGAAGACTGAGAAACGAGGGTAGGATTTCCCTCTTCAATTCTTAAAATCTTGATTATGAATTAAGAACTTGTTTATATGTTTACATTCTTTTCCTTCAATTACTTGTTTCATGTAGGAAACACTATTTTGTTCATTTTGCTTTCCTAACTAAGGCTTACATTCTTGTGATTTCCTTCATATCTTATTTCACTTAACAATAAGACAACTAAATTTATTATTCTAGTTAGTAAGGATGTAGCACTATAAATGTAGGGTTGTTTCCTTGTTATTATTCTCCCTGACTGATAAAGTTATTTAGTAATATCTAGTAATATCTCAGTACTTCACAAGAGTGGGTCTCGTGGACTAGTTGGTTTCACTTTGAAATAGGTAACTTTGGGTACCCTAAAATATCAGAATGAAAATAACTACCATTCCTGTGAAGCAAAATCTTCCCAGCAACCTTAAGTGACCCAATGTTCTTTTTGCTCTGTACGGAACTTAGAACCCAGTTTATGTTTCAAAAAGCAGAGTGAATCCAACATTGGATACAGTCTCTTTCTCAGTTACACTCCCTCTGTTCTACCTATTTTCCAAATATTTGTGAGATCCATTATTTCCTAAAGATAATAGTTTCTTGACATCTGATTTTTCAGATACTCTTAGTATCAACACAAGCTATTTTATCATAACATAAGTGGTATATACCATGCAACAATTTAGGGAGAGGAGGAGGGAATTTTAAAATAAGGACCTACAAGGAAGTTAGGACAAAAACATTTTTTTCTTAGGAGAAAAAGATTTATTTAGAAAGGATATGAAAAAAGGGTTTTAAGAGTGGACACCCTGGTTCACCAAACTAGGGAGGGGCAATGAAGCCCTAAATAATTTTAAACAAGTCTAGTCTTTAAAACAAGACTAGGAATATTGAGTCAAAGAAAAAAAAATCAGCAGAATGATTAGTAACAGGCAGTGAATCTTATTTTATCCAAAACTAAAGGAAGAAAGCAAAAAAAGGTGTGTATGTGCTGAGGAGTGCACAGGGAAGAAGGGATAGTAGGAACTGATTTAAAGTTAAGAACATACCTCCTGCATGGTGAGAAGCATTTGTACCTCCACTGACAACACTACCTTGATCTTTTGTTCCTGCAGGTGAGGCACTATTACCTTCTTCATACCTTAGATTGCCATTTAATGTTTTAAAAAGTGTTGTTATATCTTCTTGACTAAGAATAAACTGTTAAAAAAAATTCTTATTTTAGCATTGTTACTTCATATAAACATTTTCACATAAGAAAAATAACTTCCTTTCAGTCCTTTATAAATCAGTTTTTTAACACAATAAATATTTCTACTGAATATAGTTAATAAATTATGTGTGAATTTTAATATTTTTTAAAAGACTATATTAGATGCCAATACAAATGAAGATATGAGTTACTTTTCTTATTATGAATGTACCAACTTACCTATTATTTTAAATCTTCAAAATAAATTTTTTTCTTTATGTATTTTTCTAGCTATTTTGCTACTTATTTTTTGGTTAGTAAGCATTCCAATCTACAAATATAAAATAAATCATACTTGCATAATGAAAAATAGTTGACAGTGGGTTTTACAGGAATTACTTTATTTGAAACTCACTAGGGATAAAAAAAAAATCTCAGTTTAATAAGACGACCATTCTTCACAAATGGTCAAGTGTTGTTCTTAAGCGCGAAGAACTTAACTCAAAACCCCATATGTTGCAAATTTAGCCTAAAATCACACGCACAAAAAGGCTGTGATAGTTAATTTTATGTCAACTTGACTGGGTCATAATATCTAGAGACTTTGTCCAGTATTATTTGTTTCACAGATGTCTCTGTGAAGGTATCTTTTTAGAGATCAACACTGAAATCAATGGAATTTTTCTAAGGCTGATTACTTTCATGATCGGAATGAGACTCATCCAGTCAGCAAAAAGTTTAATAGAAAATGACTTTTACCCTGACTCAGAAGACATTTGCCAACTAGCTGTCTTCAGACTGAACTGCAACACCAACTCTTCCCTGTCAGTCTATCCTGAAGATTTCCAGTTTGCTAGTTTCCACAAGTATGTGAGTCAATACCTTAAGGTCAATCTCTACACAGATAAAGACTAGATACAAAGATAGAGTTGCAGATCATCTACAAATGTCCATGTGACTTCTGGGACAGATCTAGGAGGCTGAAAGTGGGTATTCCTCTACCCTGATCCTCTTGAGTAGCTAGCAGTATTTGAAGCCCACCGTGGTGAATCACATTATTTGACCCATTCTGGACCTTATTCTCAGTGTCAAGCATGAGTCTAGGGAATTCAAACACAAACATACATACATATGTACTACTGGTTTTCTTTCTCTGGAGAACTCTAATAGTAACTATGAAAAGGACAGGGTGAGGGGTGGGGAGAAAGAAAAGAATGAAGGCAGGCAGGCAGGCTGAAAAAAGGGAAGGCGGTAGTAAGAAAGACAGACAAGACCTAAGAGCTTAAACTGATGTTTAATGACCTCAAAGGAACAATTTTCATTCCAAAAAGTAAACTTTTATTTCACCAGACTTCTTTGACCACATTTCAAAGTGACATGCCAATATAGTGTTCTAAGATTAGATCTGGAAGTACTTTATTTATGCTACTTATATTCCGCATTTTTTAAATTTTCATTTATTCATTTATTGAATAAAAAATCCACTTATCACCTGCATAATCACTTATTTTGTGATGCAGTAGGCACTGCAAAAATAGGTATTTATGAAAATTAGTGAGGCGAAATTAAATATTTCCACTTGTAAATCACATCTTTCCATTAGTATATGTTTACTGATGCCCATCAAATACTGATATTAATGATCACTCTTCACCTTTACCAAGAAGCTCACTGGAGGAAACTGGAAGAACTATTATGATCCCTGGACTGCTGATTTGTGGTTTTTATGTCACATCAGACTGTGTGGGATAACCCTAACCACGTAACAAGTCAAAAATTACAAGTCACAGCATTTGGTTTGGATACATGAGACTGTTTCCAGTTACTCTTTAATGCAGAGGATATATGAACATGGGGGTCAAATGAGGAAAACCCAAAGAAAAGCTAGAATAGCTCCTCACAATCCAGGTAGCTCAGGACAGTGGAACACCGACTTTTATCTGCCCCCAAAGACAAATGAGCATTTGCAGATAGTCTGCAAAATCACCAGAACATTCTGCATGGATTCTCCCTAGAGAACAGTGAAGGAAAATGCTGTAGCTGCTGCCCCACACAAGTCTGCTTGATAATTAGGTAGAGGATTTGCCAGTATACTGGGTAGAAATGAATGCTATTTATGTTAAAGATTCTATCTACTGCCTTACCAACACTATAAAGAGATTTTAAATATTTATCTTAAAAAGTACTTTCTACCTTAAGTAGTCCATATTCTTCCATACACGAAGAGTATAATGATTTTCTGCTGACAACTATATTTTAAATTCTAAAATATATGTTTTTACTTAAAAGTCTGAAAAATTTTAATTTTCTCCTTAAATACAATTTTTAACAGGGGTAAGTGAAAGGAAAAATGGAGCTAGGTATAGAATTTAATTTTTTTAAGAAATCTGCCATACGTTGTCACTTTAGCAAAGCATCAGATACAATTTTAACTTCCATTAAGTCAAGATGAAAAAACAGGAACCTACAGTTCTAGTAAAGATCTGAGAAGTACTATCAACCAATAAGAAGATAAAGGTATACCTAAGATAGTAACCTATTTGCTATTTTTAATCTTCAACTTCTCCTTCCTTGTATAACCTATAGGTTATTTCATATATTCCTGGCTTTAAAACAGCATTTATAAGCTAATGATTTCCAAAATATTCTTTTTGAGACCTCTCCACAAAGTTCTGTATTAATTTATTCCACTGGTTACTTAGAGTACTCTGCCATCTCAGGAGGTCATTTTAGTAACTTAGTCCCTAAGTTTTTTTAGAGATGGTTAACGAGAGGTTTTTTTTTTTTTTAATCTCGTTTGGAATGACTCTTCTGGTTTGCAAATGGCGCACAGCACTTAGAGTACTATGCCTATAGTTTATTTCTGTCATGGAATGGAATATCTTAATTTATAAGCAATTATGTGCCTGTGTGCTTTTTAAGGTTATCACACTTTCTGCCTCACTATTACCAATAACCTGTGCACTAGAACAGTGTTTTCTATTGTCAGAGGTAATATCATAGCTTCTTTGTCACTGTATCTCTGAATTACACCTTAATATAGAGTGGGCATAAAAGTATTTGCTAAATGAATGAATGGAAAGCAGTCAATGAATTCCGGGTTAATACAGTTATAACTTAAGCTCTGACCAAGGTGAGTAATATGTATTTTCTTCCCTCAAAATGCTGTATGATACCAAAGCATTATTTTCAAACAACAAAACAGAAATCAGAATACAAAAAGTTACCTCCATGGGCTTTAGTTGAGCATTTATATTAAAACATGGAAATTCCTGATACCAATCCCAGGATAAATTTCGCTCAACAATCAGCTCCAGATTTAATGGCAGCAGCAGATCCAGCACATCCTGGTATGTATCATTAGTAAATTGAGTCCTACAGATAGAAATAGTATTGCTCTGAATTGTTACACATACTCAAATAGTAAGAAAAAAATCAAATGAATCATTTTATATAAAAAAGTACAAATCAATAACTTTATGTGTTGGAAGAAAAATAAAATCTATGAGGAACAACATAGAAAAATGAGATGTTCCTTCCCACTAGAAATATGTAAAGAAATTAATTTTTAAAATCGGACTCTGCAATTTGCTAAAAAGTTCTGAAAGTATACAACTTAGATAATAAGTCCCTAAATATAAATATTCGATTCACCAATTTAGATAGTAGCAGAACACCACAGATTCTCTTACTAGGTAAGAAACAAATTGTATTATATGAAATTTATATTTCCTAGGACCAAAATTAAATGAATATAGACAATTTCACATTAAGTTGAACCATATGTCTTTCCAAATACTTACAAAAGGTAAAACTGATGCTCAGAAATGATAAAAAGATCAGATGACTAAATTTGTTTCAAATTACAATGTGACCATAGAAGCCTACCATAGTACTGTCAAAAGACAATCTCAAAGTGTTACTCCTTAATGTAATTGTATTTTAATTGGCAGTAAGTTCCAAATTCTTCAGCTAGGGTATGAAGCTATGATTATAGAATTTAAGTTACACTCACCTGGACAAAAATATGGGAGAGACCTTTATTATTAAAGTTACCATTAATATATGCCCAAATATGCTATTTCCCTTGTAATACTCAAAAACTTTAGTCAATATGTATTTTTCATTTAACTTTTTTCCCTTTCTTCAGTAAATTAGAAAGTTCTTCTCTACTCTATTACTGATATTTATGTGTTCTCTTTAGAATTTCATTTACCTTTCCTCTTCTCCCTCAATCTTCATCTCAAACTTTATTAGTGTGCACCATTTTTTTTTTTTTAAGGTTTACTTTGTTGATCACTTTGTTATCAACTGCTATGCAAATGTTCACTACCTGTCTTTGGCTTTTTGAGATGTTTTAATACACATTATTCCTTCAAACACATTGCATTTTACTGTAAATGGTGATACTTTGTCTTTTCTATAGTATCACATTATGTAAATAGATGAGACTTCTAAATCCAATTCTTCATCAGTGGGCATTTCAATATAACATGTCCTCATTATTGCAGACAATGCTGAAACAGCATTGTACAGCATATAGTTTTTGCATGTATTGTTTAATGTTCATCAGATATATAACGTAGGATCTGCTGGGCCTTGTAGCATTTTCATTTTTTGTTTTTTAAGATAAATCCAGAGATCACTTTCTGAAACAGTTGTACCAATTCACATTCCCACAAACAATGTAGAAGAGTTCCTTTTTTTTCCACATCCTCTCAAAAACTTATTATTGGGAGTTTTTTTCATATATAACATTCTCACAGGTGTGAGATATCTCACTGCAGTTTTGATCGGAATTTCCCTTCCTAAAAGTAATGATGAATACTTTCATGTATCTACTGGCCTTCTGGAAATGTTTGGTGAATTATCTGCTCAGGTCTACTGTCCATTTATTAACTGTGTTATTTTTATGTTGCTCAGTTGAGTCAGTTTTATTTCATTTTTTAAGTTTTTAAATTTGAAAAACTCACTTTTTTTTTGCTTTTTTTTTCCTTGCCCTAAGAGTCAAGCTTCCAAAGATTATCTCTTATGTCATGAAATTTACTACCAATGTTTTCTTCTATTTATTTTACCATGTACCTACATTGTTAGTTCATTTCAATTCTATTTTGTGCATGGAGTTAGAGAGTGTTCCAACTTCATGCTTGTACAAGTGATTGCCCAGCACTGTTTTTTTTAAAGACACTCTACCTATTGTATGGTTTTTCTTGGGCTTCTGATTACTGTTCCCGTTGAGTAGAGAGTACAATTACTGTTCCATTGATCAATACATCTATTTTATTCCATAATTAAAAGTACTTTATTGCAGCTGGGCATGGTGGTACATGTCTGTAATCCCAGTTACCTGGGAGGCTAAGGCTGAGGATCACGTGAGTCAAGACAACCTGGAGCAACACAGCAAGACCTAGCCTCAAAGAAAGAAGGCAGGCATGGTGGCTCGTGCCTGTAAGCTTCAGCCTATGAAGCAGCTGGGGCTAGGTATCGCGGTTCGAGTCCCACTCGGGGCAACACAGCAAGACCTAGTTCCAAAAAATACCTGGATGTTGGCACGTGCCTATAATCCCAGCTACCTGGGGATTGCTTGAGTATGTGGTACCACGGGCAACGGGAGCCTGCGGGTCCACGGGCAAAAATAGTGAGACCTAGTCTCAAAAAAAAAAAAAAAGAGAGTGAGACCTAGTCTCAAAAAAAAAAAAAAAAAAGAGAAAGAATAGATTAATAAAGATGTACTTTATTGCATTTAAGTCACAAAACAAAATACCACCAACTCACTTTTTTCTCAGGATTGTTTCAGCCATCAGAGGCTTTTATGGTTCCATATTAATTGACGTACTTTTTATTACTCTGAAGTATGTAAGAATTTTGATTGGAACTGTATTAAGTTTATATATCCCTTCAGCATAATGTTGTTTTGACTATATTGAGTGTCCCTATTCAAGACCATGAAATATCTTTCTCTTTGCTTAGATCTTATTCAATATCCTTCAATCAAGTCTTATAATTTTAATTGTATAAGACATATCCCCTTGGTTATATTAATTCCTAAGTATTCATTTTGATGCAAATGTGAATGGAGTTACATTAATTTCTTTTTCCTTTGTTCATTATCTGTATATTAATGCACAATATAGCTTTATATGTTGATTTTATAACTGGTCACAGCTATTTTCATTTACCATTTCTAAAAGCTATTTAGTAAGGTCTTTGAGGAGCATGTGTGTGTGTGTATTTAAAAAATATATGTATTTCTATATTCATTTCAGATTGTATATGTGTGTATTTAATACATACATAATTCTATAATCATCTCGTACAATCTGCAAATAATAATAGTTTCACTTCTTTTCCAATCTGGATTCCTCTTACTTCCTGCTGTTCAACTTCTC
The DNA here is from genome assembly GCA_004024945.1 of Uropsilus gracilis. NCBI lineage: Eukaryota > Metazoa > Chordata > Mammalia > Eulipotyphla > Talpidae > Uropsilus > Uropsilus gracilis. The sequence continues at coordinate 59,150 of PVHY01002195.1, read as the reverse complement.
CAGCTAAAAGCTGTAAATTAATCAGAGGTGATCACAGTGAGTCACCCTTGTCTTGTTACTGACATTAAAGGAAAGCTTTCGATTTTTTACCATTAAGCATTACACTGAAGGTGGTTTATGGGGTTTTTCATAAATAGGTGATAAATCTTTTTAAATGCTGACAACCGATATACTATAATGTGATTTTTATCTTTTCTTTTGTTGATGTACTGTATTACACTAGTTGATAAAGATATTAAATCATTATCCCAGTTCTGGGATATGCTAACTTGACCATGATATATAATTATTATTGTATATTACTGAGTTCAATATGCTAGTACTTAAAGGTTTTTGCATCCATGTTCATTGTGATATTAACCTGCAGTTTTTTTTTTTGCTGTTTTTCTCTTGTTTTGTGATCAAGATAATATTTAACTGATAAAATACATTACAAAGCAGTCCATCCTCTAGGGTTTTTAGGAATAATTAAAGAAGATGTGCCTATGTTCTTCTTTATATAAGTTTTGATAAAATTTCTGTTTGGGGGTGTTTTCTGACTACTCTTTCAATTGCCTATAATCTTCCCAGGAGATTCAGATTGGATGGAACAAAACAAGCAGCAGAACTGAGCAACAGGGAGGTAAGACAGTAAGTTATGGCACTTAACACTGACCAGAGCTAACTGTGGAGAAGGAGTTGGCAGAGGTGACTAATTATTAGGGAAATGCAAATCAAAACCACAACAAGCTATCACTTCACATATGTAAGAATGGCCCAAATCAAAAAGATACAAAACAACAAGTACTGGCAAGGGTGCAGAGTAAAAGAACAGTTATACACTATTAGTGGGAATGTTAACTGGAGAATTACTATGGAAAAAAAGAATGGCAATTCCTCAGAAAATTAAAATTTGAGCTATCACAGGACCCATCAGTTCCACTTATAATGTGAAATACTAATTTGAAAACATGGCCCCCAATCCCCATGTTCCTTGTACCACTACTCACAATAGTTAAGTTTGGAAACAACCTAGGTCTGATGAATGGATAAATGATGGATGGATGGATGGATGGATGGATGGATGGATGGATGGATGGATGGATGGATGGATGGATGGATGGATGGATGGATGGATGGATGGATGGATGGATAAGATGTGATATTTAGGTGCTGGAATACTACTGAGCTATGAAAATGGTAAAATATTCACATCTGCAACAATGTAAAGAATATTGAGGGGATTATGCTAAATAAAATAAGTCAGAACAGAAAGTCAAATGCCATATCATTCCACTCACTTGTGGAATACAAAAAAAGCAAAATAAAAGCACATCATTGGATTCTGACTATAAAATGTAGGCTACACATCTAGTAGGGAAGGAGGTGGGGGTAGAAGGAGTAAGCAGTGGGGGGAAAACAAAATGATGATGAATGTTAACTAGATCTTTGGTGGTGAGTGTGGTCATGTGTGAAGCCTTATTTTTTGAAACTTGGGGTGTTGTAAACCAATGTTAGTTTAATTAAAATATAACACAGTTGTAATAAAATCATATCTCACTTGTAAACAAAATATTTCTGATCCCAAAGTCTTTAATGTAAAAAGTTAGGAAAGATTTCATTCTTCTGAAAATGTTACCTGTACAGTCGCATTTCACTCAGCTTAATCGTTATCAAATCAATGATGGGTGGTGGGTTACTCTGGCTATCAGTTATCATGTGGAATGTGTTTGTCATTGTAATTAGTCCAAAGTCAGCAACAAAAACATTTTCTGAAACTGGAGATTGTGGTATGACCACAACTGGAGCTTTGATGTTAACATCCAATGCCATTCTAGAACTCCTCTGAGCCAGCTCTTTTACACCAGTAGCAGCCATTCCTGCTGCCTGAACAGTTGCATCAGCCAAGGCTTGTTTAACTGCTTGAAAATTATCTACAAAAGCCTGCAAAGTAATAGAATTATGTTCTTAAGGTTACCATTAGTGAGTGAAATTGACTAAATGTATGTTGGTGTTTTTAATTCTACTTTCAGAAAGTTTTCTCAGTATAACCAAACCAAAAAAGTCTGTCAATAATATTAATTTTCTGCAATAAATACTGAGTAAAAAAAAGACACCGAAACACAAAGTAATAAAAACCTTAACCCTGGAACATCATAAAATGTGGATATTGCAACATTTCATTATCTATTTTGTTCATTAACTTATTTTCTCCAATGACTTTTATTTCCATACATAGAGTTTATGTTTGTAAGATTAAAAAAAGTAAAATGTTTCTTAAAAATTCCTAAAGTTTTGTAACAGCTGAATTCTGGAGAATACTCATCAGGTATAAAATAACCCTAATATTATACTTAATTTTCTTGTTTAAAAAAAAGAAAACATCTTATTTTAAATATTGAGCAATATGCTTTTTATAAAAAGAAAAAACTGAAAAAGAATACATGTTCAATTTTATGTTTGTGCACAAAAAATGCCTGTAGAAAAATTACATAATGTCAATCAAAATCACAATAGCATAATTTTATTTAGAATCACCCAACTTATCTAGTTTATACAACAAAGGACAGAGACAGTATTTAAAAAATGTGAATAGTGAAGTCATGGATGTAAGTATTACACTCACTAATTACTAGCTTATAGCAAATGAAAAAAATCACAGGTAAAAGTATGAAAAGCTGAAACAGAACTCAAATATCAGAGTGGTGTTACACAGGAATTGAAATGAAAACTCATACGGTCTCAGACATTAGGTCATAGAAAATAAGGTTTTTTTAGTGGTGACTTGAGACCAAAACAAACTTTATATAGTTAGCATTTTAAATTAGCGCTGGAGACTAGTTAAAACAGAAATTTAAACCAATTATGTGTAAAATTAAAAAATCTAACCAATTTAATGTCAATATGTGAAATATATATTTCAAGTAGCTGAATATTCCCATGAACAATTAAAGTACTATACATTTCAGACATATTAAGTGCAACCTAGAAAATCATAAAAAAACAGGGAAAATAAAAATCAAAACATTAAATTGTTTTTTTATCTGTTTGATCATAGCAATTTGTAAGCAGTTTGGAATACACTTACCAGTATAGAATATAGAAATTTTGTGACAAAAACTACTTCAATGCAACCAACAGTTAAATGAACTTGAATGTCAACAATATTCATATCTGTGTATGCAGAACCAGCAGTTGCATCCACATAAGAGATCATTTTAAAACTGAAAACTTCTTTTCCAGTGATATAAAGAGCCTTAATGAGAGAAAATCAAGGATCAAAATATGGGTTGAACTGGTGTCTTAACAAATAAAGTAATATTTCCAACTCCTTTATTAGCATCTGAGTTTTCAAATTGGTGATAATAATTTCCTTTTTGGTCATAATATCAATTTAGCAGATCTGGTTCAAATTTTTTAATGAAGAAGACTTTTTTAAAAAGTATCAGAAGAACCATTTCACTTTATATATATATATATAGAGAGAGAGAGAGAGAGACAGACAGACAGACAGACAGACAGACAGACAGACAGAGAGAGAGAGAACGCTGCCATACAAATGTATTTCTCGGTCTCTGCAAAACTTTGAAAAATGCTGTACCCTTGCAACTTGATGAAATCTACTTACCTTTACTGAAGTACACGAACGATTTACCAGTTACTTCAAAGGAGTGTCCACTCTTATCAACATACCAGTGTTCTTTATTAGTTGATAAAGTGTTTCTCAGTTGTCAACCAAGAATTATCAAGAGCAATTAAAATTTCCAAACTTTATAATGCCAACTAAAAGTTGTGGAAACAGCAGTAATGTGATAAGAAAAATATTTTGGAAGATGAAAAGAGCAACAACAAACTTATTTATAGCTTTTCTGATCCTCCTAAATACTAGAAGCAAGGCTGAAGAACCATCAACAAGCAAATGAATTCCAGCCAAAAAAAAACAAAAAACAAAACAAAACCCAAGGAACCAAGTACACAAAGGACTGAAGACTGAGGTAGAAGATGAGCCTAGAAAGAATCTACAGGAGTCTGCTTCTGCATAAGATATAGAATGCTGGTGAGAGGGCCATTCAACAAGGGAAAAACTATAAATTAGAAAACCATGTCTCTTTAAGCAAACAGAAACATAAGGACACAGGTCCACCAAATAATCTTTTTAAAAAAGGCACAGTAACGTTGAGACAAAGCATAAACACTGGTTCACCTGTGGTAAGGTGAGGGAAAAAGAGAGATCTGAGGTATCTATCATACAAACTAGATAAGGTTTAATTCAACTAAAATGGTAAAGGTTGACTATGAAGTAATGATATAAAAACTCCTAAGAGCTACAGGCACTGGAGTATTTAGACTCAGTTCAAAGTACTTCAGTCAGGGTTGCAGGCTTCAAAGCACTTCATGGGAGCTCTGCTGGGAGCTCACAAGAAACACTCAGCATACAGTAGAAAAACAGAGGAAGCTTTTCTTGATGTAAATCCACAAGTGATATTTCCAAAACAGTTACAAGATTATTCTCTTCTAATTACAAAATCTTTTTAAAAAATTGGGAGAGAGTAGGAGCCCAGTGAAATATGGTGGAGAACACCAAACCCTGGTGGTGGGTTTGGTGTGCTAACATAACTGTGTAAACATAAATCTCTGAATTACAGGAAGTATTGTAAATCAAATTACCTCAATAATGTAAATTACACAGACACACACAGAGAAGAAATTGGGAGAAAGGCAGTAATCAGTGTGTCCTCAGGTAAAAAGGAAGCCCTTTTACACTATGGAGACCTCCTGGGACCTAATCAATAAAGGTGACCTTTCCATCGGGCAGAAAAAAATAACTCAAATGCTAAAGCAAGGAGGGAAAGGATCACCAAGAATGTCCCATTTATGAGAGCTAGAGAAAGAATTCTGATTAGGACAGAAACTGACAAGGAAAGGCCTACCCCAAAAAAGGCCCACTCTGTAGTCCTTACCCTCAAAACTCACCACCAAGTTGGCAAGCACTAAGAAACAAGCAGCAGTAGGATCTAAAATGAAGAAAAGAGTGTGGCAAGAGAACTTTCTGAAGATGGGAATAGAAGTAATGTTAAATGCAGAGACTGGAGCAGTATTACAGCAATAGAGAAGTCCAGCCCAGCCCTGCACAAGCCTAAGATACAATGAAGGAACCTGCAGTAGTGTACTGACAGAGATCATAATATTAATCAAGAAAACTCAAACCCAATTCAACTGCTAATAAATTGACTCAATCTCTTATGCCAGTAATCTAGCAAAAAAGAAAAAAAAAGCAGGTACATTTAAGACATAAATACCAATTACTTCAGTTACTATTATCCTATATCTGTCTGTCATGTGATAATTAAGATATGAAAAAAAACAACAAAAAATATTTAATAACAAAGCAACTAAACTAACCTCCAATACAGATGCTGGAACTTTCAGTGAATTTTAAACTTGTATGCTTACTATGGTAAATGTTTCTAATGAAAGTGGAAAATATGCATGGATATGGAATATCAGCAGAGAAATAAAGAGAACTGAAAAGAAAAAGTAAAGATTTTTTAAAAGGTATGATAAAAGACATGATGAGTATTTTCTACAGGTTCAATAGATTAACACTCAAACAAAATAAATGAATGTAAAAATAGATTTTATCCAAATTGATATATACAGAGAGAAGAATTGGTAAAAAATTGAGCAATGGATCCAAATTGTGGGATAGTACCTAAAAAGAATTTACTTAATTTAGAATTTAGTAGAAATATTTGGAATTCAACATGAAGAAAAATAGGGAGATAAGGGAGGAAAGGGCAGAGAAAGAGGGAGACAGAGACAGAACTGTTCTAAAAATTAATGCTGAATTATATATAGACTGTAGATCCAAGAAACTTAGAAAATCTCAAAACATAGAAACGTACCTACACATACCTAGATATATCTTATACAAATCTTGAAAGCAGTTAAATAAAAATGGAAAAAATGTTTAAAAAGAATAGGCAACTTAGAAGACCGCTCAACAAAATCAAGTATCACAAAGAACAACAGTGTATTATTTCATCTTTGAAAGCCTGAGGTGGAGTGGGAGAAGTAAACTATTTATACCCATCAAAAATATTACTCAGGAAATGAAAGCTTTTTCCTGGATTCCATTCCTCCTTCCCTCATAAACCTGAAAATTCTTTACTTAGAGGACTTGTATTATAACAGAAACTTGAAACTACAGGAAGAGTCATTCCAGAAATTGTTAAAAATGAAGGTAAATATAAAAAGTCTTAAAAAAAAAAAACAGTATCACTATTTAAAAATCAACAAAACCGTCAGTAGGTATATAGTATCAATTTTCAGCAATACAAAGGGAAAATATAATAATAGCATGAAAGATGGGGAAAAGGAGTCATCACTTTAATGCAGACCATGAAGCAGTGAAATGCTATTTTAAGGCAGACTGTGATTAAAAGTATGTATTGTAAACCTATGCAAGCCATTAAAATAATTCAAAATTAGTTTCAAAAGGCACACAAAACAATGAACAAAATAACTGAAAAACATAAAACAGAGCAGATTTTAATTCAAATGTATCAACAGTTGATTTCTGAAAATGGCACACACAAATTAAAAAGAAGAGATGCAGGGATTTAAAAAAAGGCATCAAAATATATGTTGCCCTCAAGAAACCCATTTTAAATACAAAGATACAGAATGAAAGTTAAAGGACAGAAAAAAGATGCATCATGTAAACATTAATCAAAGAAATTGAAAGTGGCAATTTTACTCCAATGTTGACTCATAAAAAGGGCAATTATCAAAGATAAAATTATTACAGATTTAATGAATTATTACATATTTATTAAAGATCTAAGCCATAAACGTAAAGTATTACAAGTTACATGACATTTATGTGTTGGTCAGAAATCACAGACCTGTGCACTAAAAGAAGTAAATTTTACTATGTAAACTCTAAGTATGTACGTAAACCTGACTCTAAAAGAAAAAAAAAAGTAGTATTCTATGTGTTACTGAGGTACCTAAAACCTCTCAAAAATGCTAAATACCCTCCTGTCATGAGGCTATTAGAAGTGCTATCTTCTACCTGAAATTCTTTCTCCATAGGGTTTATGAATGTAATTGATTCTATAAAATCTTCTGTAACAGATTTCTATAAAATATTCATTCCATGAAGACCTGTTTCCTATAATATTAAGGTTTCATTGTAGTTATTACTTTATCCACTGTTTTCAATACTCTTCACATTTTCTAATACTGTTTTCTATTACTGAATATTCATAACCCCTCATGAAAACCCCATGAGGATAGGGATTTTGCATACTTTGTTGATTCTTGTATCCCAAATAGTAAAAAAAACTCAACAAAAGAAATTTGATTAAGACAGAGTTTAGAACAGAGAGGCTATGGCCGAGGTACAGATTAAGTGGTAAAACAACATGCTAAAAAATGAGTACTTTACCGGGTACTAGCTCAGTTAAAAGTAAAGCTTTAAATGGGTACTTGACTTGAAAATCTGTAAATTAAAAGGTGAGTTGGTTCTCAGACTCTAGCCTTGACAGGGCTAAACTTACTGTCCTTTTTACAGTAAGTATCACTGGACTAGGATGAAAAAAAATTGTCAATTTTTAAGGTTATAAATTCATTGTTATAGCTGCTGGTTCAATGGATGTGATGTCTATACCTGTCCAAGACCTACTCACACAAAGTTTCCAATCAGTTCTGAATACCTAGACAAAATGGCCACATTTTTCTAGGGAAAAAGAGAGACTGTCTTGTACACTCAAAAAGAAAGGTTTTTAGACATTTAACTTGTTGAAAAATATCAAAATAGAGTATTTTGTGATGTATACCAATTGCATGAAACTCCTGTTTTGGTATCCATTAATAAAATTTTATTGGAACACAGCCAAATCACGCATTTATATATTATCTATAATTGTTTCCATATTACAACAGTGAGTTGAACATCTACAACAAAAACTGCAAGCCACAAAAAAACAATAATCCAGCTACTTCAAGAAAAGTTAAATGACAATTGAGTTAATTATCAAGTATATCCAAAAAAGGACAAGCATAAACAGCTTATAAAGTGTATGAAAAGATATATAATGCCATTAGTGGTAATAAACATATAAATATAAATGACATATTATAAACTTTAAGTATTCAAATATTCAATTGTGATAATTCCAAGCACTGAAATTAAAGTGAAGTATCAAATCTTTCTCCCACTGCTCCTGGGGTAATAGATTCCATTAAAAATAAATTCTCCTGTATGAGATTTGCATAAGAATATACAAGGAGAACTGTCTGTCGTACAATGTTCATTAAAACAAATAGTAAAAACACCTAAATATTCATCAATAGATCAATGAATAAGTTAGCAGTATAGTTACACAATGGAATATTGCACAATGGAATATTGCAATTTTTATTGTAATAAAAATGAAAGAACTACCCACATTAATGAGGATAAATCTAAATTTCACGTTGAACAAAAAAAGATACCATATATTTATGAAACATATCCTTTAAAAAGGGAAAGGGGCAAAATGAAATAATGTAAAATAAAAATTCATACACATCTGATAAAAATTTATTATAAACAATAATTAGGACAAAGATAACTGTGCTAAAATGCATTAAATTTAGGACAGTTGGTGACTTAGGGCATACGAGTAAGGTACGTTCTATAACATGCACTGAGAGTTTGTTTTATTATTATTCTTTTGTGCTTCTGTGTACATTTCAGGTAAAATATTTCCAAAATATAGTGGACAATATAGTGTTTAAACTATAAAACTGTACAATATAGTGTTTAAGGATACAAATTACATAGTAAAGACATAAAATGAAGAGAAAGGTGGGACATAAGGACATTAAATTTCTACTTTTGTAAGATTTCTATACCATGGATGTGCAACAAATTTCTGAAGCAATACTACCAAGACTGACTCAAGAAAAAACTGGGTAATCTGATTAGAATTATATCAAGTAAAGAAATTAAATAAAATTAAGTCTTTCCCTACAGAAAACCTCAACGTCAGACAGCTTCATTGGAAATTCCATCAAACACTTAAAACAAGTGGTAATACCAATCTACACACTTCTTTCAGAAAATAGAGAAGAAAATACTCTCAAGTTCACTTTATGAAGCCAGATTAGCCTGATATTAAAGTCAGAAAATAGAAAATAGAAATATTTAACTACCAGTCAGAATTAACATGCATTAGTAACTCAGCATTTTTAAATATTTTCAAAATATTTCTCTATAAATATGAACTAAGAATCATATTTACACTACCTTATTGCACAATAAATGTCAGATGAACTACAATCCTTCTCAGTTTACAGCACACATAAATAACAGCAATGTTTATATCATGGTACTAAGGCAAACTGAAGGATGCTACACCAAACAAAAGTCAAGTTATCTGAGGACTCCAGGTAATCTTTATTCAAGTGCTCAGAAAACTGAAGGCCTTAATATACTATTTCATCTAAAACCCAGAAGAGCACAATAGTGTGTCATGGCACATAGTTAGATCTAGATCTAGAGCATTTAAGTTTCTGTCTCTTTGTCCCTTCACAGTGGGGAGTTTAGCAAACAAGGTGCTTTATTCAAAAGTCATGTATATTGGAATCAATGTCATATAACTACCAAAAGCAAAATCAGATAAAAACAATTATGCCTAACTCAAATCCATAAACATTATAGGTGATAGTGCTAAAATCCTTTTACCTACACATTTAAAGAAAAAACATTATTAATAAGCATGTTCATACCTTTTTGTACATGGCTGCTGTATCAGAATCCAAAATAATTATATTCCTTAGCTTTGCATTTATTTCACTAACTGAAGGCTTCATTATCAACTCAGAATCAAGTCCTAAGAAAATAAAGGTATGATTAAAGACCTTATTTTTCACTTAATAATTTCAAATTTATTTTTCTGAAATTTTATTACCTTCAATCTTAATTTCAGAAATGTTACGCTTCTGATCTTTAATAAAGATCTGTAAACATGATAACTCTGCTAAAATCTGTAAGGTAATAATATCTTCATTCTTGGGTAGCTTTAAAGCTGCAAAAATCAATCATATTGTTAAGATAAAAAAAGGGAAAATTTCAGCAATTACCTTGCTAAATATAGGAATACCACAACAAACAATGATATTTCTAGAGGGAACCTACCTTATAATTCAGCTGAAAGCAAGCAAGCTATTTCCTAATAAATTAGATAGGACTTCTATAAAACAAACCTAATAAAAACAAAAGCAAATAGACCCAAAAAAAAAGCACAGAAAGACTAACATATGAAGCCAAAAAGTTGTTGTAAAGTCACAAATATTTTTAGTCTCAATGATTATAAGGTTACACTGTTATTAACAAACCTTTAACTTCCCTCTACTTAAAAGTTCTCTAATTAATATATACTTTGCACTTGATCTTAGCCAAAAGGCCGAGAAGCGATGATTAATATATACTTTGATATTATCCATTTTGCTCTATTTTTCTGTTCTAAAATGTTATTAAATGCATGAACTTTAATGTAAAACATATACTCCCACTGTATAATCTTCAGTGAAAAAGATTGACATGCCGTTTTTTTCTGTCAGAAATAATTACTGTATTATTTTCTATTATTCTGATATGTGATCTCTCTAGATATTAAAGGTAACAATCCTGAAGTCAGTAATAATAATGTCAGAGATGCAATTTATTAATCTACTTGGCAAAAAAATTTGATATTGAATTTTAAATAAACATACATATTTTTTTATTATCTCCTTTGTCTTCAGTGTCCACAACAGAAACTGAGGCTGGTGTTTCCTCCAAATGTGGAATGAGATTATTAAAATAATTCATTGTATTCAGAAGTGCTTCGGTATGTAAATGAATATCCAAAGAGGAAAAATTCACCTAAAGAAACAGCTTATTTCAGTTATAGGTCAATAAATATTTCTCAGATCTGTATAAGGCAGTATATATATACTGTGATTTTTATAAAGCACACAACTTGTAATATTCCATTTTTATCCTCAAGGATCTTACCAGTCTGGTCATAATTTTCACAGTACATTTACTTAGAAATACAGTATCTATTTAGAAAAACTATTTTTTTCTCATACCTTAATCAGTTGCAAAACATTGTTATAGGTACTTTTCAGAGCTGGTGCATTTTTTTCAGCCTATCCAACGAGAGAAAATAATCAAGAAGAACACATCAACACAATTTCATAATGATCCTAATATCCATTTGCATAACTTTTCCTGCTATATATATATATATATATTTATAACTGGAAAAGTTATATATATATTAAATTTTATATATATATAATTACCTAAGCAAACAACTACTTCACCAGAACAAAAGAAATACAGTAAATGTAGGACTTTCTGATACAAAGCAAATATTTAATGAATGTCATATATAGACCGCTTATTATCAAGAGTGGAAATTTAGGTATTATAAGTGTGGAGAACAATCATTCAGGCATCAACAACATAAGTTTTTATAATTCTTCCTGTATGTGAAAACAAAATTTGTTTTTAAATTTATTACAGAATTGTCTACCAAGAACACAATACTCAGTGTTACCTTAGATCCAGAACACTGACTATAAAATCTATTTAATATCTAAACAAAAACCTAAAGTATGTCAGTAATAATAAAAGCAGTCTTAAAAGTGACAAAATGTTCCACAAGTATTATAATTATTAAAATAACATGGCATTTATATATAAGTAAATAAAGATATGTATTAAATCATGAGTACAGCATAGTACATATAAGAATAAAAGCTAAGATGGATATCTAAATCAACAGAGAAAGAATGGAGTCACTGATAGCAGAAAAATTAAGAAACTTCAAATAATAGTGGGAAACCAAGTGAAAACTCCATTTCTGAACACACACAATTAATTCCATCAAAATTTTTTTTAAAAAGCTTGTTTCTTTTTGATATTCTGATAGGAAAAAACAGTCACACTACAGGTCATTTCTACTTAGAATACAGAGTTCTCATTTTGCCATATGACATATTTATAAATCATAACTATTTAGTATAAGATGCCAAAACAAACTCTGCAATTCTAAGAATTAGGAAGATCACATTAAAATGAATATTAAACTAAACTTAATTTTTCAAAACTTGACCATAACATTTCAGCTAGACATAAATGAACTGCTTACCTTCACATACTCCATTGTTAAAAGATCTTCCATTGTGTTATCCAGTGTTGTGATCAAATAAACTGGTTTCTCTGTTACATCTAAAAATGATTTTAAGTTACTGTTTCAGATGAAAGTAGAAAATAAATGTAGGCAGCATTAACAATTGTAAAATTAGAAAAGAATTTCCTATATTTATTCTGAAGATCATATTTTACCTACATATAGTCCACCTCTATTATTTAAACTCTAAAAAGGTAATTTCTACTAACAATTCCCTTATGTCACAGACTGAAGAATCAAGCAGGGAACCTTGTCCCACACTGGTGGCTGGAGGAGCACCACTCTAAAACTGGCAACCACCATCACTGCAAGAGCTGAGTATGCAGCTGCCTGCTGTGAACATGTGAACAAGAACAGGACAGCTTGGTCTCCAGTTTCTAGCCCAAAGAGCCCTGGCATAGCTACCAGCTGCTAATCATCAGCTTTGTGATGGAACCAGTCTCCTCACAACCTCCAGTCACAGCCACAGGAGAACGAATGCCAAGCAGAGAATCAACTACAGGGCCTACATCACATTGGTTGTGTCTCTTGAAGCAGTAAAACAGAGACACAGAGCTGAGATTGTCCTAGAAACAGCAACAGGATGCATTATCCTTTGGACAGAAGAGACCAGAAAACAGGTTGGATACTGAAGAGTTAACTACACTGAACAGAGGATTTATGAGTGCTGCTGGCAACATCATGACCAGCCAAATGTCAGTAAAACAAATGAACAACTATGCAAAAAATGAACATATGACACACACTTTATAGCTCTTAGAAAAATTAATTCAAAACAGGCCAAAGAACTGCATACAAAATAGAAAACTTCAAGAAGACAATGTAGGAGAAAATAGTTGCCCTTGGATCAGCCAATGACTTTGTAGATACAACACCAACAAAATCAAAGAAAGTGATGAAGTATATTTCATTAAATTGAAAATTTCTGCTCTGCAACACAAATTCTCAAAATCATAAAAAGCCAAGGCACAGAGAAAATATTTGCAAAACACACATCTGTTAGTGAATTACTACATAAAATATATAATGAACTCTTAGATGTAAATTATGATTACAAAATAAGTCAGACCCATAACAGTCAATCCACCAAAGAAGATATAAAGAAGTCAAAAAGCCTATGAAAATGGAACTTCTACATTATGTCATCAAAGAAATACAATTAGCACACCAACAAGATACCACTATATACATTATTATAATGGTTAAAATCCAGGACACTAACTCTTTAACAGTAATGAGAATGTAGAGGAACAGGAACCCTAATTCACTGTTGTTTAGTAATGCTAACTGGCATAGCTAGTTTGGAAGACTGTTCGATAGTTCATTACAAAATTAAACATATGCTTTCTTACCAGATGGTACAACAATTGTGCTCAAAGGCACTAAAAAATTATTTCTAAACAAAAATCTGTATATAGATGTTAACTACAGCCTTATTCAGAATTATCAAAATTTAGAAACAATTTAGATGCCCCCTAGAGCAAGTGAATGGATAAACTAGTACATCAGACAATGGAATATTACTTGGCATTAAAAGAAATGTGCTATTAAGTCATGCAAAGCTATGGAGATGAATTAAGTGAATGAAGCCAGACTGAAAAGGCTACATGTTATTTTAATAATCTGACATTCTATAAAAGACAAAGGTGTCAGGTGTTGGAGGAAAACAAAAAAGGCTGAATAGATGGAGCACAGAGGACAGTGAGACTACTGTATATGGATACTATAATGATGGATACATGTTGTCACACATTTGTCTACAACTCCTAGAAAGCACAATACCAAGTTGAGTCCTAATGTAATCTATGGAGTTTGTGTATAATGTGGGTTTTTCAAGTGTAACAAAAATACCACTCTGATGGGGAACACTGGTAATGGAAAAGACCATGTATGTGGAGTTCTGACACATGGGAAATCTCTATACCATCCAATCAATTGCACTGTGACTCAAAAACTGCTTAAAAATTAAAACCTATCAAAAAAAATTTTAAGTCACCTCACCATACAATGTTCTTAGGCTAGAAAGTAGTTTAATAATAAAGTAAACTGCTTAATAGTTTTTTAAATCACAGATTATTCAGAATTATATTTCATGAAGTCAAAAAATGTGAAAAAAAATATAAATAGTACCTTTCTAAATGCCTGAACAGTAAACAAATATTTTCTAAGGGAGCATATAATTTACCCATTATGATTATGGAACATAAAGCATTTGTGGTAGGCAGAATGCCACACAGATCCACCCGTAAAGAGGATGCTGACATTCTATTCCCCAAAGCATGGCAATAGCATTATCTCATATGATAAAAGATACTCTGCAGAGGGAATTATGGCTAAGGTTAAGAAAAATTATCGCGAACTGTCCAGACATAACCAACCTAATCACCTCAGTTTTAAGAGTAGAAGTAAAAGGCAGAATTGATTAGAAAGACAGCAAAGTAAAGCATACCAAAGGCCCTATGCTGATTCTGAGATATACAGGAGTATACATTAAGAGAGACCTCTAGGAGCTAAGGTCAGTCTTCACTTACTAGGCTTCAAGGAAACAAATTTAAACCACATGCAACAAAATTCTTCCATCACCTAAGTGGGTAAAGAAATGGATCTTCTCCAGTCTCCAAAAAGAAACTACTGATACCTTGATTTTTCTGCTGTTGAAATTTGTGGCAGACTTCTGATCTACAGAACTTTAAGATAATAAACGATACATTTTAAACAGTAAGCTTGTGGCAAACTAATATAATATCATTAGGAAACTAATTCAGTGTTGTAATATTTAAACGGATTTGAAATTAAATCATAGCTATTTTTATTATCTTTAATAAAAAAATTTTTTTCTCTCTAGTTTATTCCCTTAGATTCCAAGTATAAAATTCAAAACCTATCTCACAACACAGTATTTCTCTGAATTGTATTAGTATTAGCAAATGTACTGATTCAAATAACTAGAGACTTGTAAATTCTCTAGTAAGATGTCAAACAAAATTAATTCATTTATTTTAAGTAAAGAGAGATTCTTACCCCAATATTCTGGGCATTTTAAACAGAATTCTTTCACAAAGGCATTTGCTTTCATATCAAATGTTCTAAGCTCAATTTCTGTACCCAATCCTAAGACATCAATTTCTACTACAGGTAGTTCACAATCTCCAACACAGTGATAAAACTGAATTAAAACCTAGAGAAGAGAAAAAAAAGAAATGACCGCTACCTAAAAACAAAAATTGTCTTTTAGGTAGGTAAAAATAACAGATATGTGAGGTATTTATGTAAAAAACACATATTAAAATTTAGGAGATTTTATACACATATAGAATTCACACAGTATACAAGTAATTTTTTCATTAAATATAAAAATTAAAGAGAAAAAAATTAACAATTTGTCATTTAAACTCCCAATTCTTGATCAAGGAAATTATCTTCAAAGAAAAGGGAGAAAGAATCAGACAACATTCATTGTTAGCGATAAACTATGTACTGAGTTTTGAACACCAGAAATAACAATTCAAATGAGTTTTACTAAATTTTCTCTGGAACATACCTCTGGAACCTCAAATCTTATTTTATACTGAGTCATATTTTTCGGACATTCCACCTTTACAGTCTTTTTCTGTTGGCTACTTTTATTCCTAGTTGGCAACTGACAAGGTTCCTCCAAAGGACTACATGGTGCATCAAAAAATTCTTCCTCTGAATCTAAATATCATACACATTATTCAACAATTAAAATAACTGCCATAAATAACATTTTTAGTATGTACATTAAAACCAAAACACTATTTCAAAAGTTGCAAGATGAGAAAACAAATAGAATATAAATATTACAATGCTATATGTAATCTTATATGCATAACAATTTGTTATATGAACTAAATAACCATGTTGGTGACCAAAATGTATGAAAATGATAAAACACAATCTTCAGTCTAATTACTACCATATTTTCAAATCACTAGTCTATCTAAAAATTATTCAAGAAAATTTCAATGTAAACGCAATGACTATGCACATCATGAATACTCCAACAGCAGACTAACATGCTCACTTTAGGACTTAGTTATAAATTCTGCATTATTAAAAATAGAAGGCAGGTATTGAAATCTGAATGAAGAAATTGAGATCAACAATTCTTTACATATATATATATATATATCATATGTATAATAGCTAAAAGGATCAGTAAACAGTGTTCTTAGTAAAACCATTCAGGTTAAAGGAAACTAAAGTCATCTGAAATATAACCTAATACTCAGACTGAATTTAGTGTAAATGATCTCACAAAAACATCTCTTCCATTTATTCCCCCTACCTGGTTACCACCATATACAAAGAATGCATTCTCTTGAAAACTGAACATCAAAATGATCATTTCTGTTAATATTTAGCAATTTTAAAAAGTTCAAACTTGAGCAAATTTGAAAAGAGAAAGAACACATACCTTATATCAAAACATTTGCAAAAAAGGAAAATTTGCTACAAAAAAATTCCCCAAATAACTAGGAAACATTCTAAATAAGGTGTCTATAAAGTTTCATGGAGGTTTCTTAATTCATATCAAGATAAAGAAGACACTAGCGGTCCTTGTGAATATGAACCCAACTTTCATCTATCAAAAATTCCACTGTAAAAGCAACTCTAAAGAATCAAATTATTGCAATGAATGTTATTCAAAATTTGTGGAAAATATAAAAATATCTGCCATTTCCTACAATTCTTTAAGTGGTCTCAAGATAAAAGTTTGCCAGGCATGGTGGCATGCACCTGTAATCCCAGCGCTGGGAGGCTGAGGCCAGGCATCACTTGAGTCCACAGGTACAAGACGACCCTGGGCAATATAGTGAGACTTAGTCTGTAAAACATAGGCGGATGTGGTGGCGTACACCTGTAATCCCAGTTACCTGGGAAGTTGAGGTTAGGGATCACTTAGGTTCACGGGGACTACCCCAGGCAACAAAGTGCGACTGAGTCTCTAAAAAATAGCCAGGCTTTAGGACTACCCTGGGCAACACAATGAAACCTAGTCTCTTAAAAAATAAATAAATAAAAAGATAAAAGTCATTTTTACTATATAGTTCAATTAAGGAAAACTTCCTATAAGTTTCATCTTACCATCTTCAACACATGGGAGATCCAAGAGAGGAATTTTTTTCTGTGGAATCTGTGATGCTTGAATCTGGAAAAAAGGCAATTCATTCTGAATTAACACAAAAGTTTTGTATTCAAAACTCTAAGGTAATTTTAAACAAAACAAGTGTAGAGATTGTAGAATTCAGTATCAATGCATATAATTAAACATTTCAAAAAGTGACATTAAGAAAAATTTCCATTTATAGTATCATTGAGAAATTAAATACCTAAGAAAAATTAATAGAACAAGACCTATAAAAATACAGACCCATAAAGATATTTCTTAAAAAAATTTAAGACCTAGATAGAATGATACACATAGTTAAGGATTAATGGCCTCACTATGAAAATGGCAATTCTAGCCAAACTCTCTTAATATATATAAGCAATAATGATGAGATTCAGAACAGTAAATATGGTGATCTTATTTATGTAAAAGAACATATACATGTTATTTACAGAGCAAAGAGGCAGACATGTTTATAAGTGAACAAATACAGGCAAGAAACATTTTCAGAAAACTAGTGAAGCAGTGGTTAATAGTATTACCATTGAGATGAAGAACTGGAGGCTAAAGAGAGGTAAACTTATCATTTTAATAAAAGTTTTTAATAAAAAGTTTTAATAAAAGTTTTTATTCACTATGTGCACCTATTACTATTTCATTAATTTCTATATTATAGTTTTCAAAATCTATTTCAGAAACTGAAAATTCTGCAGTTGCTACAAATACTATTTCGAAATTTCTCTAATTCATGCTTTTACTGATTTTGATAATAAAATTACCTGAAATGGTTTGACAGGAGCATATGTTTCATCTGCAGGTTTGGGTTTTGGAATACTTTCAACCAAATCCAAAATCCCTTTTAGTTTGTTATCTGAGATTCGTAAAGAAACCAGTGGTAATGTTCCAGAAATCCTGAATCTATTTCAGAGACAAGAATTATTTTAAAGCAACTTATTCTGATTTTAGAACATTAAGTTAAAAGAGACAACAGTTCATAATAAGCAGTTAATATTCAGAATATATTTATAAAGCAACAACAAAAATCTAACACAAAGGCTGGCAAAGAACCTGACTAGGTATTTCTTCAACTAAATGCATAAATGACCAAGTACAAGATGCTCAACAACATTACTAACTAGGAAAAATAAATTCAAACCTATTACCATTTAACATCTATTAAGAAGGCTATTATTTTAAAAATAAAGTAAGTATTGGTGAGTAGTTGGAGAAATTGTAACTTTTTGTTTGCAACCCCTCTCTTCACCCCATCCCCATCCCAAAACTGTTAACTCTAGTGCACCGCTAGATCTCACTATAAAATGATGTAGCTGCTATGGGGAACAATAAGGCAGTTCCTAAAAAAATTAAGAACAAAATTATAGAATCAAAGCAATACCATTTCAAGGTATACAAAAAAATTTAAAACAGGGACTCAGACATTTGTATTCTAGTGTTCACAGCTGCATTATTAAAACAGTTAAACATAATTACAAAATAAATGAGATCCTGACACATGCTACAATATGAATTAACCTTGAAGACATGCTCTGTGAAAGAGTCTAGACATAAGAGAATATGGTATGATTCCACTTATATAGGGTACCTAGAGTATCAAATTCATAGAAATCTAACAAAAAATGCTGATGACCATGGACTGTGAGGAGGGGAAAATAGACCATTCAGTTTGGAAGACTGAAAAAAGTTCTGAAAAATGAATGAGGGGAATAGCATACAATAATGTGAATGTATTTAAAGTCACTGAATTATACTTAAAAATGGTAAATTTTGTTATCCTATGACAGAAAATAAGAATGATAAATTTATTCCACAAACCAATTTCAAGGAGGAAATGATACCTTACCACAAAATAACAGAAAATAATCATGAGACAGAAAGTACTTACTTGGGCATCCTTATATCTGTGAAAACCAAAGCCTTAGAGAGTTCCACATTGAAGTGCATAGGTACCAAAATATGCTGTGGAGATACATTGAGTTTTCGTGCTTCTTTCCAATTATCACCTAGTCACGCAAAACAGTACATTATTTTTAAAGTACATACTTAAAACACATGTAATCTGACCAGCTAACTTAAAACATAATAAACCTAAAATTATTAACACTTCACAGTCATACACTACAAGACAAGGGGAACTTGACATGTATGAAACACTTTTCCATGTACATGCAATCAACAGGTAAACTCTTTTCTCATCATTTTCCTTAAGTTGCTACATGGGACTCTTTCTATAGGAAAATTGTTCATTAAAAAGAGTTTTATCACACCTACTGTGCAGCCATTCATTGTCACTGAATCAATTACAGATCTTATTCAAAAACAAAAACAGTATGGTTGTAAGACAATAATTAAAATAGGGAAAAATGCATTTCTTCAGAAGGAAACAACAAAAGCTAAGATTTATTCAATATTTACTACTGGCACTATTGCAGGCAATGCTTAAACATTTATTTAATTGTCACAATGAGGTATAATCATGCCATTTTAGAAAACTGAGATTTGATGGAATTTATAATCTGCTTGTAAGTTAAAAAGCTGAGATTTATCTACAATTCTTCTAAAATATGACCCTCCAGCATTATTTCCTGCAATATCAAATGCTAAGATGTTATATAAGGAAATGGACAAATAAATAACAGCATCAACTGAGAATAGCCTATAAAAATATAGTAAATGAAATGTTAATCAGGATATAAAATTTTATCATGTAAATAATAAATACATTCACAAATACTCCAATTCATGAGCACCACACAAGCATACCCCATACACTCAAGTACACACCCTGAAAAAAGCGAAAGGAGATGCACTAAAATATCATTGTTTATATGTAAGCAGAAAAAGATTATCTTATTTTTCTGTATTGTCCAAAATTTCTAAACAGACATATTTATATCTATAATTAGAAAGAAATAACATTTAAAGGTTATAAGATTAATGGTACCTGTATGATACAATACAGTACCTAATTTGTGCATTACCTAATTTGAACCTAGTGATTCCATGAATCAGATAAAATCAATCACTCACTGAAAATCAAGCCGTAAAAGATTAGATTCTTGTAGATAGCAAAATGAACATTATTGTAATTTTAAAAATACCAAGTTTTAGGATAAATGAAAATGAAGGAATTCCTTTACCTCTCAATTTATAGATAAAAAATAGAAATTTGGAAGCATGTGTTTCAATATTTATCAAATGAGTATGTAAGAAATAAAGTAACCCAAGTATCAAAAAATCCTGCTCTAGGATATTTAAAAGATAAAAGCAAAAGACAAAAAATAAAATTCTAAAACCCTGTCAAAAAAGTTTATCTAAAAATAGTTAACTATCAAAAACAATTCCAAAGAATTTCAATAACTTTTAGAAAATAATAAAATATTTTAACAATTTACTTATTTATTTTATTTTACATCATATTGTCTACCCCCAGATTCTCCCACCAATTTGTCCAAACCTGTGAACTATCATCTTAATCTTTTGTGCCCATCCCAACCCCAACTTACCCCTGTTGGCCTCTTGCAAAAAAAAAAAAAATTTGAAGGAAAACATAAGCAGCTGAGACTACATCAAATTAAAAAGCTTCTGTACAGCAAAAGAGACAAGAACCAAAACAAAATGAAACCCAACTGAATGGGAAAAAAAATCTTTGTCCTGCATACAGTGATAAAGATCTGATAACAAAGATCCACAAAGAAGTCACACAACAAAAACAAGACAAAGTTCAGTAAAAAAATGGAAGAAGGCAAGGCACGGTGCTGCGTGCCTTTAATCACAGCCTATGAAGTGAGGTGGACACTAGGACTCACTTGAGTCCTAGGGTTTTAAATAAGGCCCGCCCGGGGCAACATAGCGAGACCTAGTCTCAAAAAATTGCTGGGCATGGTGGCGTGTGCCTGTAATCCCAGCCTACATGGGAACCTGAGGCTGGAGATAGCTTGAGTTCGTGGTACCCTAGGCAATGTAAGCCTGCGGTTCCCTGGGCAAAATAGCGAGACCTAGTCTCCAAAAAAAAAAAAAAAAAAAAAAAAAAAAAAAAAAAAAAAAAAGGTACAAGATTCAAAAAGGACCTTCTCCAAAGAGGAAATAGAAACGGTTCAATAGGCATATGAAAAAATTATTAACACTCTTTTCTCAAATCATTTACTTGATTTAAGATATTAAATATTAAGGATCAAACTTAAATATTAAGCATGGTTCATAGACTTCAAAAACTAGTGACCAAATATATCAAATATGCCAAAAATAATGTTCCCTGGGAAAAACTGGTGGATTTTTATATAAACAATTTACATCTACCAATCACTATGCTTCTGGGTTCATTCTACACCAACTAGAATGTGACAAACAGAAATTAAGTTCATTATTCCACAGCAAATACAATTAAAGAAATAAAACCAAATGCTTCTGTCTCTTACACACTATCATTATTAATGATCATTACTTTGGGTTCTTATGGCTTCTTTATTAGTAACTCCAATAGTTAAAATGTGACCATAAATAGCTGTACAGGCCTCTGAAACAGTCACCAATCCATGTTAATTGTCCATAGACATGTGAATTACCAACTATATTGACTTTATCCCACTTTACAATAGTCAAGGTTTCTCATCTTTTCAAATATGTATCAATGATTTTTTCAAAGATTGGGAAGAAACTGACTGGATCATGACTTTTCAGTCTGCACCACAGACCTTTAGGTCAGGTAAAACTTTTTTTCTTTTTCTTTTTTTTTTGAGATTAGGTCTCGCTGTTTTTGCATGTGGAACCGCATACTCATGTTGCCTGGGCTACTATGGACTCAAGCGCTCCCCAGCCTCAGCTTCCCAGGTAGCTAGGATTACAGGTGCGCACCACCACACCCAGCTATTTTTTGGGACTAGGTCTCGCTGTGTTGGCCCCGGCAGGACTCGAACCGTGACCCCCAGGCCCAGCTGTGACTTCATAAAATGTTGTTTACAAGCATGCGCCATCATGCCCAGCTTAGGTCAAGTAAGCCTTTGCTGTGATGCAACTTCCCTCTACATTGTATGATGTTCAGCAGCACTGCTGACCTCCACTGCTACAGTGCCAGGCATGCCCCCAGCTCTCTGCTTATCACCACCAAAAGGCACACAGACATTGACAATGTCTTTAAAGAGGCAGAAACACTGCTATTACCTCATACTGCTCCTAGTAAATATTTACACCTCTAACTCAAAAATATAAAGGTTCTTATATTTAGGATAAAAGGTCTTCAAAGAAACTGGTTAGACATAATTAACCACTTCACCAAAGAGAGTTAATAAACAATTCACTGTATACTTACCAACTCTGCTATAAAGCAGCTGTATGCTTGTAAGCTGAATATCAAAGGAATCATAAGCTATATGCATTATCTCTTCCAGTTTGGCACCTTGTTTCACATCTGGTAATTCTGAACGACTTTTACTCACCACCTTGAAGTTGATTTTAATAGGTTATATAAATGCTTCCAAATGAAAATATAAGGTTTTTATCTTTCCAACTATAAAGATTAAGTAGGAAAGGATAAACTCAAAATTTGAACAAACTTAAAAGGCTATTGGAAAAGTTCTTATTCATGATGTGAATAATGATAAGGCAAAGTATAGAGAATTTTTGCATATTAAGCAGTAGATTCTATTAGTCACTTCTAGAGAGTAATTCACAAAAATGTTAAATCTTAGATATTTAACTCTTAAATACTTCTGAGTATTAAATACTTTTAACGTGGTTAATGTGACAAAAAAACTAAATTTTTAATGTTTTCGCAATCTAAATTCCCACAAATTCACCATATAGATCAAGAAATAGGAAAGAAATTTCTCTGCCCAAAACTGTGGAATAAAAATATACATTTTAGTTGAACAAGATGGCTCGCCCAAATTACAATTAGCTAACAGAAATACTAAATGTCAGTAGCTACTGTTTTATTAATAAACAACTCTTTCAGAGGGATGAAAATCTATCCTATTACTTCCAGAACTCCCTCTTATACTTAACTAATCAAGCAGTAAGTCTAATTTAAGAGGAAATAAACTCAAGCATTACTCTCAAACTGCAAACACATGACACTTGAGCACTTAAGCATTTGTTCTTAAAATACTGGAAAAATAATTAAATGAAATTTCATGTTATTCAGCAGAAAGGAAGCTTTCTCAAATCCTAAAATCTATCATAAATTAAAAAGTGAATATATTAAATTTAACTGTTGAAAAAACAAAAGACATTTTAAACAAATACGCTAAATGTCACAAAAAAATCATTTATATACCTTTAGATGACCAAGATCCAAAAGAAGTAGACTTGATGTAGAGTTAAAAATTCCGTCCTCTGGGATAATAACATATGAAGCTTTCAAATTAATCTTGAGATCAAGAACTTTTTGTGTTTCAATAATATATAGTAGACCTGCACAAAAGTTAGACCTTCATGATGAATAGTTTTCACAAACTAATCAAGAAATAACCATTAAACATATGAATTGGTAACACAATATTAAAATGTGAAATTACAATTTAAAAATGACTTTGAACAAGTTTTTTTTCAGCATTACTTCAAAATATCTAGTAGTTAATGTGCATACTCCTAATTAAACATAATGAAACTGAAATGATTCCTCAAATAAGTCTTTTTAACCCATAAACTCAACTTGGATAAAAGTGAGAAACTACAAAGCTAAAGTAAGTGGTTATAAAGCATCAATTTATAGCAACAATATTAAAATCTATACAATTCTTTCCAATTTATTAACTTAATTTGCCATACTAACAATATTTGATATTGTTCGAAGAAATGAAAAATTTATATTATTAAATCATCTTCAATAATGCAATCAGAAAATTGTTAATGTTACTTTCTCAAAGAGATCTGATACCACTACTAAAACTAAATCGAAAGATGCATTATTCACTTTTTTCTCCATAGCATTTGGGTCTAATAATTTATTTCCTCTACTCATCCCAAATTCACCCATTTGACTGCTCTGTGAAAGTGGATCTGAGTTCTTTAAACATTTACACTAACGGAGACACGTTACCCAGAAAGACACTGTAGAAGACAGTGTTTGCTCCCTGGTTCTAGTATGCTCACTCAGCAGTAATCTACAGTAAAGTGACTTTTCTCAGGATACATGACAGCAAATTTTCAAACAATTTTGCTAGTCTGGCAAATTCATTGTCATTCAGTGTGTTACAATCATGCCTTCTACAGCAAGGTGTCTCAATCTTAGGGAAAGAGCCTTCTTACAGGAATTCTATGTCAGTAGTAGCTACTTTTTATTGTCATTATATTGTTTAAAGCATATTATAATGACATCCTTAGAGATACATACTGATCATTGAGCTAATCCCTCATTGTATGTTTAAGTTACTGCATGACTTTTCTCTCATGATTAAATTCAAAGAGCATTTATCACAGTTTTTAAGTAGATAACTTTTTTTAAATTTGGTCATTTTCTTACATTTAATTTTTGGGTAGTATTTGACTGTTCCCCTCAGATGTAGCTCCTGTGGTTCTCTCCCACTACCAGAGCACCTATGATAAACTGTGTCTGGTGTTCATTCCCCTGCTTTATGCTTTATATCTATGCCTGCTCTCTCCACAGAATTTTAAGATCCATCAATACAATGGAACACCAACTTTTTGACCACTCAACACCCAATAACATCCAATATAAATCAGGCTCTGATAAACACTCTATTGAGAGTTCACCTAAAAAAATCTAATGACTATAATCTGATTTGAGACCCTTTCTAAGAAAAAAGGATTTCAATAAATGACTACCTTTGGCAAAACTACCACATTTGACAAACTGTATGTTCTACAAATTGATGCCCTAAATTTGCCCCAGAGAAAATCCAAAAAACAGATGAAAAGCCTTAACTTTCTAGAAAAGATGAAGAAAATAATACAAGAAATTAACTAGGTTATAAAAGAGAAGGATAATTAATAGAGGGCAATGTAGAAAAATAAAAAGGAAGGCAGGACAGTAACAAGAACCAAAACAGATGAGGTCTAAATAACAGATAATCTCTTACCAAAAAATTAAATTCTAACTTTCTGGTAAAATGTGCAAAATATCTTAATGAATTTTAAAATATAATAGCCCCCATTTATTCAAAACCAATTTTTTTCCTAAACAATCACACTTGCATTCAGAAGGAAAAAAACCTAGATTTCAAATTATAGTTTGGTATCCCCAGAAGGTAAAGTACTTCTATTTTCTAAAATACTCCCATAAAAACATCTAGACTCTTTTCACATAGAGGATATTTACTAGTTTGCTATTTTTTTAAGTAAAAAATTTTAAAAAGCAAATCTTAGAGGAAAAAAGTTTCTAAATCTGCATACCTTTTATGGAGCTCCAAGACAATATATTTATATTTAACCATAATGAATAATGGTCTGTATAAGTCAGGAGGAATCAATAACAGAAAAGGCCTGACACAATGCTTATGAATTCTACTGAGTATGTAACATACAAATACACAAAATTTGAGCTATAAATGGAATTTGAGATTTTAACAAAGAGTGGAGAAGTAAACACAAACCGTACAGGTTTTACGAGTTAATATGGTATCTGCAACCTAAGTACAAAACATATTCATTTATAAAAAATGGGGGAAGTGATTAAAAAAAAAATCACAGAATAAAGATATATGTGTTGAGTATTATAATAAACACCATCCTTTGAAAAAGGGAACATGAATAAAGATTTCAAGATGCATAATATAAAACAGAGATAGTACAGCCTAACAATAGGACACAAAGTAGTTAAGATATTTCTTCACAGCTTTATCAAATTATATGGTGACTTCCATTTGCTTGGCTAAAATATATGATTCTTAGAAAAAAACAAAAGAGAATGGTAATACATCTCACTTTTACCAACAAGTATAAAGTGGTAACAAATAGAAGAATGCAAGATTTTGTCTATTAAATTCCTATGTTGACAAAATGGGTGCTGTAGCTTACTTGAGTAAAAAGAAAAATGTTTAATATTCAAATGGTAGAGTATCAGACGGGAGAAGTCAGGGAAGAAAATAATGGCAGAGCTTATCCTAAATAGGCAAGAATGAAAAGTAAAAACAGACTACAAATATAGACAGAAAAATGCTGTATGCTGTTGATGCCAAAATCTAAAAAATAAAAATATAGAGGGGAAGTATGAAAAAGCACACAAAAGAATTAACGAAAGTCTAATCAAGAGAAACCTGTAATATTCCTATGAATATAAGACTACAAATTTTTTTAATTACTATGATCTCCTAACAAATTACAGCACTACCAAAAACACAGAAAGTCAATTTCATACAGATAAAAGATTTGGCGTAACAGAGAAAAAAATAACATCTATGGGAAAAGGATAAAGCTATATTTACAATGATATATTTCACATGCATTTCTCATCTCTATTCTTAAAAGAGATGTGAGGTACATGATAAATGTGATCTAAGGTATATTTATATATACTTTATATATAAAATATATGTTTTCCAAATGTTTGGAAAATATCTGGAATATTTCCTATTACCATATACTGAGTTAGGAATATTTTCTATTACTATATACTGAATCAGACTACAAACCACTAAAATCATACAAATGATCCTTATAGTCATCTATATATTTAAAAAATGGAATCTATAATTTAAAATATTGTACTGAAAACTCTCCAAGCACAAATTTACTGTTAAATTATATAAAACATTAAAGAAATTGACTCTACTGTACAATAACTATTCAAGAGAATAAAAATGGCTTTTATTTTCTGAGAGCAATGTATTAAAATCTAGGACTCGTTACAAGAAAGGAAAATGACAGGTGAGTTTCTGTTATAGATAGAATGCTAAAACTCCTAATAACATTTTGTCAATTAAGCTAAGTATGATTAATGGGTTACACATTTGAATGTAAAAAATGAGTATAAAAAGATTATTAATCTGAATTTAAAAATAAAAATACCATATCAGTTTCCGTGAAACTGTTTATAGTCTAGAAATAAAAAGTATAATTTACTGAAAAGAGTTTAACATGATTTTAAAGTGTTAGTGTAAGATATAGCATATCTTTTTTGGTTTTTTGTTTGTTTGTTTTTTTTTGAGACTAGGTCTCACTATTTTTGCCGGTGGAACCGCAGTCTCACACTGCCCAGGGTACCACAGATTCAAGCAATCCCCAGCCTCAGCTTCCCAGGGAGCTGGGATTACAGGTGCGTATCACCACGCCCAGCTATTTTTTTTGGGACTAGGTCTCACTGTGTTGCCCTGAGCAGGACTTGAATCACAGTCCCTAACCCCAGCCACTTCATAGGCCGAAGCTTACAGGCACGAGCCACCGTGTCCGGCAGATATAGCATTTAATTCACCAATATTAATACCAGCATTTACCTGTTGCGGTCTTATCACGAAATTCTTCAAGTTTAGTCAAAGTTGCTGAGGTGAGCTGTGTTAGATGCACTTCTTTCGGAGGTCTGAAGAATTCCACTATACTATTCACTGTTTTCTGTTGAAACAAGTATCATTAACATAAGCACAAACTTAAGTTGAAAAATATAATAAGTTGGAAGTAAAAATAAGCTTACTGCATCATATATCATTTCCAAAGGTTCAGCTTCTATGATACATCTTTGAGAAGCAATTTCATCTAATGGATTTATTTCAAATATAATTTGGAAGAGTGATGTAGAATCATCTAGTGAAGACAGGAGGCGAGGTTTTTTTGAATTGTCTGGTAAGCCGGTAACATGGAAAGAATCTATTTTGGTTTCAAATCTGCAGGAGAAAAAGTCAAAAATTAGCAATTAACACAATTTTAAAGTTTTTTTTTCAAACTGAAAATAATAAAAATTAGTGAAATTAATTTCACTTTGCATTTCGTTCTGCTCCATTGCACTCACATAAATGAAAATATACAACTATTCGATATGAATTGACACAGATTATTTCACAAAGAGTCCTGTTCATATGTTAACTTCAAAATGGAAAAGCTATGACAGGTTAGGAGTTTCCATTCCTTAACAATGGAGTTTGAAAGATATCACTCCATACAATAAACAAAACTCTTTACTACCTGAAAAACTCAACTGATCTTGGCATTGTAAGAGAGGGAAGGACACAGGGCAATCAACTGCCCCCAAAATGGATGAGAAAGATAAGTGACTACAAGGAATAATAACAGAACAGTAGACTCACAAAGAAAAGGATAAAGACATCAGTGTTGGCACTGGAAAACTGGAACTGTAACTGATGAATGGAGACTCAGAGTAGAAAAGAGTCAAAAACTCAGAGAACCCAGTCACAGAGGAGTTCCCACAATATCTGGAGATATATCCCCAAGAATCTGACCAGATTCTCCTAGTAAGAAGAAAAATCCCCTCTTGTTTCAGACAAGACAAAAGGAAAGAGGAACCATTTAAAAGTAAAACGAGGCACTCATTCAGTTTTTCTTAACAACTGTTCTCTGGAGAAAGGAGGCAACCAGAACCTAACTTAGTAAAGGTATTATCAGAATCTAAGTGATATATGAAATGGAAATACCTAATTCCAATCAGGCTTACTACTCCCTAAGGAAGAAAGGAAATGCCTAACTCTAGCCCACTCAGGCAATCCTGTTCCATTTAAGGGGTAGGAAAAAGCTGAAATACTCTTGTGAAATTGACAATCTAGTACACAGATGCACTAAAAGGATTATAAAATGATTCTATTTACCTCACACCTTACAACCAAATTACCAACTGACTGAAGAATAAATCGTTTATTTTTATCAGCTACATAATGCTTATATAACAAGAAAAAATAACCATAACAAAGGCAAAAATAATAATTTGAAGAGAAAAGGAATCAGAACCAAATATGACAGGGCTGCTGCAATTATACATCCAAGAGCTTAAAGCTACAATATGCTAAAAAAAAAAAAATCTAATGAATAAAGCAGACAGCAAGCAAAAGAACAATGTAAGTAGAGGGAGATAAAAAGAACCACAAAAATCGAACAAAAATAAATGCACAAAGCAAAAAATGCTGTCGCAGAAATGAAGAATGACTTTAATACGCCTATTAGGAACACAGTTGAGGAAATAATCTCTGAACTAGATGTTACATCAATAAGATCATAAAAATAGAGGAAACAGAAGACAGGAAAAAATGAAAATATCCAAGGACTGTGGTACAGCTACAAAAGTGCAACATAGGTCTAATAAGAACGGCAAAAGGAGAAGAAGGAAAAGATCAGAATATGTGAAGCAATAATATGGCAGAGAATTTGTCCCAAATGAATGTTAGACACTAAACTAAGAGACTACACACTACAGATCCAGGAAGCTCAGAGCAGACAAAGTAAAATAAATGCCAGAAAGAAACAGAAAGATCTATTTTAAAACTGCATAAAATGAAACAGAGATATCCTGAAAGAAGCCTAAGGGAAAATATTTTATCTATAAAGGAGCAAAGATAAGAATTAACAACTGACTTCTCAGGAACCATGTAAGAACATAAAAATTTTTAATGCATAAGGGGAAAATTACCAGTCTAGAATGCTATACCCTGTTAAATTTTCCTTCAAAAGTTAAGGAGAAATAAGATAAGAGATAAGATAATTTCTCTGATAAACAAAAAAGGAGGGAATTTTTTGCTAGTAGACCTGCTTTGCAAGAACCTTTAGAAGTTCTTTAGAGAGAAGGAAACAATCTAAGCAAGGAATCACATTTACATAAAAAAGTGAAGGAGAAAAATGAAAACTTATTTCTCTTATTAACTTATATAACAGATTAGTATGCTCAAAATGACAATATGTGTATATTTGATTATATGCTTATATAATTTATGTGTATGCATTTATAAGTGTGTTTGCATGTATATGTGCGCATATATACGCATTTATGTAGTATGGATTAACAGCAATGATATAAGGGACCAGAGAAAGAAAGTAGGATATTTTTGCTATTATTAAGCACTCATACTACCCACGAAGTGGGCAGAGTATTATCTGTCCTAATTTGACATGAGTCAGTTGCAAATGTATATTGAAAGCTCTCAGATAACCAATAAAAAAGATGAAATAATAACTATAAATGATATGCCAAGAACAAAGAAAAAAATGGAATCATTGAAAATGTTCAATTAAAACCACAAAATGCAGAAAAAAGCAAGGAAAACAAAAGGTGACTAAAGAACAAAGCTAACAAATAGAAAATAGTAAGGATCATGTAACTAATAACATTAAATATCAATGCTGAGAATGGAAGACAAGTCACAGAAGATGAAAACATTTGCAAAAGACATATTTCATAAAAGATTGTTAGTCAAAAAATAAAAGAATTCATTAAACAAAAAAACAGACAATAGTTTTAAAAATAGGCTAGAGAAAGAGATATACATATAGCAAATAAGGATATGAAAAGATACTCTACATGACATGTCATCAAGGTAAGTCTCTAAAAAGCTAAAACCAGAACTGCCCTATGACTCAGCAATTCCACCAAATACATGCCAAAAGGTCTGGTGCTCAACCAAAAATTGCATATGAATTCTCACTGAATCTTTACCAACAAAACCAAAGGAGGGGAACTCTCAACTGGTCAGCAACAGATGAATGAATAAACATACATACAATAACCTGCTACATATGACAACATAGGTAAACCCTAAAAACATTATGCTAAGTAAAATAATCCAGAAACAAAGGATCACATACTGTATAATTCCATTTATATGACATGCAGAATTGATAAATCTTTAGAAACAGAAAGCAGACTGTTATTTCTTTTGAATGTAATTATTTAAAGGGTATAAGATTTTACTTGGTGGTTAAGACAACGTTTTAACAATACAAAAGTAGAACTGGCAAAACATTAAGAATATTCTAAATCCCATTGAACTGTACTCCTTTAGAATGGCTAATTTTATGACTCACTCTCACTCTAATATAGAGAAAAAAAACGCATTTAAAAAAGTTATCTGGACACACGCCTGGCTCAGCCATGCTGCCAGGCCTGGAGCTCCCGGCTACCTAGCCTACCATGTTCCCTTTGGGGGTTGGGAAGCGCAAGGGTAGGGGAGCCCCACTGCATGCCAGGGCAGCGGGAAGTCACTTGGGGGTACCCCCCCAAGCCACCATACCATAAGGTGGCTGGGGAAGGTGGGGCGGGGAGAGGTGCAACCCTGCCCACATGCCTGGTTCAGGCATGCTGCCAGGCCCCGAGCCCCCAAATGGGCTGCGGGGGGTGCTGGGTTGGCGGAGGGTTGTGGGTGGTAGGGGTAATTCCCTCTAGTCTTCTCCAAATCCAGTCAACCCTCACCAGAAGCAACTAAGTCAGTGACTCAACGGCAGTTGCACACGAACACGGAGATGAAAAACAAAGTATTCCAAAACAATGAACAAGTCAGATCCATGGGACACAGGACTATAAGACTGATTATAGCAACAAACTACCTCAGAAATAACAACCACTGAAATCTACAACGTTGGGAATGGAATTTCCCGTTCAGAGTTGCTTTCAGCATGATCAAAGGACCCTCCCACTTTAGGGGGTGAGGAAAGCCACAGAGACTGGTAATAGCCACATGACAAAATGGACAAACCATCTGCCAGGGCCTATCTCGATCAAAAAAATGGGTGCACAAACTTTGGCCAGGAGAAAGGTTCCCAACACCAGCAATGAGAACTACAAAACAAAGAAGTAGCAAAATATTAGAGAAGATGGGCCGAAGCAGCTAACCAGAAAGGAGGAGGAGGCGCTGAAAGAACATAATGTGTTAACAGCAAAAAGACACTTGGAAAACTAAGCACAGGCCACTGTGTCCCAGGAAACTACGTCCACACCAGACAAATGGACTGTGCTACAGGAAAGAAGAGGAAGAACCCAAGGGACTAAAAATTAGACAATAAAAGGCAGTGAAAGGAGAGATGGAGAGACCAAGGGGGTGAGATGGGGGAGGGGGAAGGAACACCCAAAAGGTAAATGTAAACAAAACTTATTCAATAAAAATGTACATTAAAAACAATAAAAATAAATAAGTTACCTGATTAGTAATGTCTACATTTCAAAAAATTCAAATAACTAACTTCCCAGTCAAATATACCTAAAAAATATATAAAAGAAAACTAAACCCAAAGCAATCAGCACAAAGAAATTAGTAAGCATTTGAGGATAAAATTAATGAAATAAAGAAATTTTAAAAAAAGAGACAAACCAAAACAGGCTTTCTAAATACAAAAAAAAAAAAAAAAAAAATTAAAAGCCTGAGGAAGAATCAAATTAAAGACTATTACAATCAACTTCCACAAAATGAGGAAGGGATTATACAGTCACAACTATATGCCAACTATCTGCCAACAAATGAACTACTATATGCCAACAAATCAGACAACCTAAAGTGAGAATGGAATGTGCAATGGAAAACATCTTTGGAAAACCACTTTTAGCATTATTCAAGGGAATAAATCTATAAAGTTACCATCTAATATCAATTTTATTTTAGTTATATACCCAAAAACATTTAAAACTTACTCTCCACACAAAATATTATCCATGAATATTCATAGCATTATCATTCCAACAGCCAAAACTGGAACCAAAGTAAATACTTATCATCATTTGATAAATGGACAAAATATGGCATATTTAGCCACAGAATGGAATTAAGCAAAAATGAGTAACATAATAATTCATGCTTTACCATGGGTATATCTTGAAAATATCATGCTAAGTGAAAGAAGTCAGACATAAAGCTCATATATCATATATATCTATGATTCCATTCATATAAAAGTTCATAACAAAGTCTAAGAAATGAAAGGTACATTGTTACCAGACACTGGGAAGAGGCAGGAATGGGAAGAGATTGCTAATGAGTACAGGGTTCTTTTATGGGGTATTAAAATGTGGTGACTATTGCACTAACATATATTAATATGAAACTGATGACAAAAGAATTGCAAGCTTTAATTCACTGTACTGTATGTGACTATATTTTACTTGTAATGTATTTTAACTGATTTACTATGTTGTATTTAATAATCACATAGTATGTGATTATATTTTAATAAATTTTTTAAATGCCATAAGCTAATGGCATTTCAGATAAAAGTCAAATTTTTATTGCTATTTGTTTTAGTACAGCATGACTATTGACATTTTTGTCTACTT
Organism: Uropsilus gracilis; assembly: GCA_004024945.1. Classification (NCBI taxonomy): domain Eukaryota; kingdom Metazoa; phylum Chordata; class Mammalia; order Eulipotyphla; family Talpidae; genus Uropsilus; species Uropsilus gracilis. The sequence goes on along the minus strand of PVHY01002195.1, from coordinate 25,633 downwards.
AATGCACATCTAAGTTTCCTTAGCATATAGCTTTTTCTATTAACTATTATTTTATTAATTGTAAAATATGTTCTGGGAAAAAAAATGTTCCTTAAAATATAAATAATTAATAATTTGACATCTATAGATAAAGAAAATCAATTAATACTTACTTAATTGCTTGTGCTCCTGGTCTTTGTACAATCCAAGTGCTAAATTCTTCTACTACAATATCTAACAGCTCACGTTTTTCTTCTCTTAGAACAACAGACATACTTTTCAAGTGAACAAAAAACTTCATGGCTTCAAACTAATGTATATTCAGAAGAACAAAATGAATACATATAAATGTAACAAATAATCTTATTCACAGTTTTTTCTTCCCCTAAGCCAAAAATTATTTAAAAACAACACTTTAAAGAACTGTCATGCAACACTAAAATGTAGGGGGTAAATTTTAATCACTACCTTGAAAATTATAGTATTTATAGAACCACAGAGAAACCTCAGAAGAATAAGTCAGTAGCACATGTATCTGAAATGATATCTAACGAAATCAAAGGTATGAGGCAGGAAAACATCTTACTGTTTTTGGCAGGGTTGGATCCACAGCAGTTTCACTATAACCAATTGCTTCATAGAGTAATTTTTTTTCTTCCGCCGTCAAGAAGTCTTCAAGTGTATCTTGAATGCAGAAAATAAAGTTTTGCATAATTTCTACTACAAATAAAAAAGTTTTGTTTTTTTAACTGCTAACAAGATAAAACTAACCCATATTAAATGACTTGAACAAATCAGATGTCAATAATTTTATACTAATTTTAAGAAATTATAATCACTGCATGTTTGATGGCAATATAAGGATTATTCTCCAAAAATATAAATTGTTTAATATATAAATTTAGCAATGCAAAATTCTAGGTATTTTTATTGAGCACACACTCACAAAATGATGAACTAATTAGACAAAGGCAGTGTGGTAGGCAACATATTTAGCATACAAAACTGGTAAAATTATTTCTCCCATTTTACAAATATTGCTACTAACTGATAGATCCAGGACTTGCATATAAAAGTCACTAAGCCTCCATAGCTATGATCTTAAGCACCTGGTTAGGAAACAAAAACTTTCCAAGAAATGTCAATAAAAATTTACAATTTACTAAACCCTTTCAGAATTTTTATTAACCTATTATTTACCTATATGTATTTATTAAATTCCCTAGAAATAAAAGTTCTTCTGCATGTATGAGTAAGATTAAAACCTTTTTTTTTACTTATTTATTTACCATATTTGAACTAAAGGAAATTTCCTGCAATACTTTTCCAATCTGACGGTTTGTTACATTACCATATTCTGAAAATTAACTACTACTATAAAAATGAACGGACATACTTCCAGGTTCAATATCTGGCTGTCCTGTACTTTTTGGTTCTGACCAATTCCATAGCCACTGAAACCATCCTTTATTTTCCTCTACATCTTCGGTTCCTTCTCTGTAAATCTTTTGTCCAGCTTTCTTTACCTGAAATGGATAAATTCTCAATCGAAAAAAGAGAAGTATGATATTTCCAAAACTCACCTACTTGAGTGAATAAATGTGCCCAATAAACAGACCAACAACAGTACACAGTAACGTCAACATTAGCCAGCACAACAATTTAGGGTTTCAAGGCAGTTAGCAACAGTTTTCCATGTGATGATAATTACAAAACAAGAAAAAAATCTTCCCCCTTTACAGGAACTCTGAGTATTTACCTGAAAAGTCAAATTATTTAGAACTTTTTTTCACATAAAACTTGTCTAATTTAAATAGTTGTGGCAAAAAAATAAGTCAAATTTTCTTATAAAACAAGAGTAAATCAGAGCCCCTTTTAGAAACAGATTAAAACTGCACAATGCTAATCACATCACAGCATCTGTCAAACCTGTATGGAATGTAGATATGTTTTTACTAATTTAATGATATCTAAAATTACCTCAACTTCTGCCTGTTGTCTTGCTACAGTTATATTAAATACATCCAGGGTCTTCTCCAATTCCTAAAAATACAAATGAAATTTTGTTAATATTACATAAATAATAACTTAATATACAATCTATCAAACTGTTCCACTAAAGACAAGCTATAAGAAACAAAATAGAACATCCATCTATAAAATATGCTTGTTAAATTCTGAACAATAAGCTTGGGCATATGTGAGCTTGGAAATTAGTAATGATGAAGTAACTTTTAAGAAATCAAACATGACCTTCATGACTTACAACTCTATAGGACATATAGACCTACATATATAATATATCACATGTGTTGTCTGAAACAATTTTTGTTTTAACTACAATTAAACACACTATGATACTTCAAACTAAAATACAATATAAATTCTGTATTATATACACTGTTCATATGTCATCATTAAGATATTCCAAGTAGATCTAGATAAATGTTTTTAAATTTCACATTATTGAAAGCATGCTTGCTTCTTGAAATAAACTGAGATAAATTAAACCTTTCAGTATATCTATACATTGTTTCCATAACTATTTATGAGACTTCTGAGCTCAAACAGCCATTTCCCTGGAAGAGAAGCAACCATAACCTACTACTATCTAGAGAACAACTTAATTATGCTGTAGGTTGACTTGAAGAATTCAAGTTAAGATCCAAAACTAAGTAAAAAATCTGTAACCACTACAAAAGAATTTTCAAGGCAAGCTTCCTGATAGCTTGGATCTTATGAAATATCTCCAACTACAAGAAAATAAAAGTTAATCACTGTAAATCAGACAGGATAATGAGCAGTTACTACGAAGATTATTTCCCTTGTGTCTCCCTGAGTTATGCATTCATTCATTGGTAAAATACTCTCTTCTAGAATATACAATGCTAAAAGATTAAACTAATATTTACAGAATTGCAAGGCATACAAACTAAAATACTAGTTACCAGAAAAAGAGTATGTATATGAAAATCAAGAGAAAAGGATTTCTGTAAGGGCAGAATCAGGAAAAATTCATATAAGAGATAGGACTTAAGTGAAATATGGTATTAAGTAAAACTGGGATAGGTAAAGAGTTGAGGAAAGGCAGGTGCAATACATGTGCATATAGACAAGGTTATAAGCATAAGGATAATATATACAAAAGACTAGAAATATAATGAATGCATAACTAAGAGGATGGCACAAAGGAAAGACAATGGTGAAAATATAACAGTTTCAAACACAAAGAGTGAAATATATTTTAGGCTTTTGAGACTAAAAATCTCGTAATAACATGAGGTTTCAAACTATTATATGCATGAACCCAAATCTCTCCAGATTGAAAATATTCCAAAAGCTCACATGTGAATATCACCATAATTTGATGACCCCGCCTGCCTAACTTAAGAACAGGAATACAGAAAAAGTCTAAGAGTCAGAATATGGTCAGTTCAAAATAAGAACAAATAAGTAGGAAGTGTTAGTCATTACAAACTAAAGAGTTATACAGTATAAAATATTCAGCAGTTTTTAAAAATACTAACCTCAAAAGCAAGAAGAATTTCAACAGGTGGCTTCTTATTTGTTAGCTTCTGTTTATACAGTTCTTTGTACTGCTTCATTTTTTGTCTATGTTCATTAATATGTTTCCATGACCACATCCGTAAGCGTGGGGCAACACTTACTTCAAGAACGCCATATATAGCATAAGACCACCTAGTAAAAAAAAAAAAAACAAACAAACAACAAAAAACCATATACTTAGCAGTCACAAAACAATGACATCAAATATACCTGATACTGTATTAACTACAATAGATTATGAAATAAGTGGTATATTACCTGAGCATTTGCTTTTTCACAGAACTATTTATATTAATGATACCCTATTAATTTATCTTTCTTAAAGAGGAACAAAGTCAATAAATGAATTTTGCAATAAGTATTGCACCACAGAAAAATGATTAGAGTGTTAATTGCCAAGTCTCCTAGATAGTAATTAATAAAGTTCTAGAGGCTAAGCAAGAGCTGAGTAACTGGAATAACAAAATGTCAGAATATTCAAAAACTATATGTTTTATAAAAACCTATTAACAACTTTTAGGTTTTAGAATGTTAGAGTTTGATAATATAGGCTTAATGTGTCAAATATGGAAGCTTAAAAATTTTTTAAAGGACAGAGCTGGACAACAGTGATTACCTTTTAAGTAATTCCAAAAATAGAATAAACAGCATTCTAGTATCTCCAGTTACTAATTTCATGACAAAAAATTCCATAACTCACAAACATAATGATCATGAATGGAATATAAGTTTCTGACCCCAAATGAAACTATAGTTTGTAGCAGTCCTTAAAAAAGAGTATATTAAAGCCATGAAATTTCATTTTGTGACACATTTTTTTAATCTTAAAAAAATTAGGACATTTTACCATTCTCTGGCATGGTAGTGAAGAGGTACATCAGGTCTGAATTTCCTATATGGCAAATTTTGTGTCATCATATCAATTGATTCAAGAAGCTCCATAACACTGAAATACTGAAAAATGAGAACATTAAGGCTCCTAAGTTTTTAATTTTTTCCTTCAATTGTTGCAGATAAAATTTAAATTACTAACAATTTTTAGGAAATATCACCATAACTGAATTTTGTAGAACAATTAGTTCTGCTTTTATCAAACTAT
>PVHY01002195.1:0-20888 GCA_004024945.1 Uropsilus gracilis | reverse complement strand
CAGTTTAGATAACAAAGGCATGCCATAGAGGGTCTGGTGATGGCTGTCTGAAAGCAGACCCTACAGAAAGTTAAGTCCCAGTTAAAACTAACGTCAAGCAAAAGACTGTTGTAACTGCTAAATTGCGTAACCTGAACTGTATAAAAGCTGAGTGAAAAACTACAGGCTACAGACAAAGAAGACTGCTGTGTGCCCTCCTGCCCAAGTGTTGTCTTGATTACAATCCTCACCCCTTCCCTCAGGCACTGTTTCCTACCGCAGCTGGACTGGGACAAAGAATAAACCAATTCCATTAGGAAAGGCAATGTAAGAATAGGAATCCTAGAGGGGTGAGTGAGAGAACAGAGTAAGAATTTCAATAGTATAGAAAAGTTTTCTAAACCTGGAAAAGCAAGTTCAGGAAGCTAAAAGAACATGGGGTGTTTAAGAAAAATAAAATCTACAGACAAAAATATAGTAGTGAAGCTCCAAGAGTTCAGGACAAATGAATAAAATTAAAGCTTGCAAAGAAGAAGGGGCAGATAACACATAAAGGAACCCCTATCAGGCTTAAAACAGGCTCCCTGAGAAAACACTACAGGCAAGGTGAGAATGGAATAATGTGATCAAAAACTTATGGTAGAAAGTGCCATGAAAGACTATTATATCCTGAAAGGTTCAGGTATAAGGAAGAAACTAAAGTCTTCTAAGATAAAACTAAACTGAAAGAGTTTGCAAATACCATAACTTACAAGAAATACTGAAAGGAATTCTCATGTTGAAACTAAAAAGAGGGACATGCAGAAATAACAGGGAAATATAAAGAGTAAAAAACTAAGGAAAAAATGGCAGCAAGACTTTCAAATATCAGTAATTACTCGATAAACGGATTGAACTCACAAATTAAAAAACATGAAGCATCCATCAGGTTTGGTTAGATAAAAGGTTGCAACTTTCTACAGTCTCCAGAAAATGCACCTGTGCTCCAAAGATAAGCACAAACTCATAAAAACAAGCTCAGAACAAAGGGAATGGGAAACAATTTCTACAAACAAATAGGACCCAAAAGATTGCAGGCATAACCATGTTTTATCAGACAAAATATATTTCTAGTTAAAAAAGGTAACCGTGAATTTTTTCCAGGTACCCTTATGATAAACATTTTGGGAACTTCTACTTTTACTCAAAAGGAATGGGACCATTCTACATTCCCAACAATGTTTTTCCCCACATTCTTGCCACATTTGTTGCTTCCCATCATATTTATCTCATGGACTAGACTAGCCCAATGTCAGTTTCTCATTAAACCATCTTCAACATCTAACTCTTACTACAACTACTGCCTCTCAATCTAATATTCCAATACCAACATTTAAGTACCCTGTAACCCACCAATCATTGATTCTCTAGCTTTGCTCTGTCTTCCACTTCTGCTTCTAGTTCTCAGTTCCCTCCCGAAATTTCACAATCAGTAACTTTAATCATTCCCTTATATTCACTCTTAATTCCTTTGTCCTCATTTTGTTAATATTCACTGGGCAAAACCCTAATTACGGAAAGTCAATCTCTATTTTATTTGGTACCAATATTTAAGCAGCTGAATGTGTCATAAATTTCATGTTCTTAAAGTTGAAGATCAATCACACATTTGTTTATTAGTCCGAGACCAAATTCTACATGCCATAGGTCTAGTTTCATACAACCAGTAAAATCAGCATGATTTTTACACATTTAGAGTTGATTTTTACACGTTTAGAAACAGAAATGAATATATTCCAGACTATGTATGGCCAACAAAATGCAAAATTCTTAACTTATTCCGTGGACCATGGACCTTAACTCCAAGGGGGGAAAAAGGTGGGTATCCCTATTTAACTCTGAAACTTTAGTACTCACCAGAATTACCAGAAAGTCCTGTTAGAACAGATAACTGAACTTCACTCTGAGGTTCTGATTCAGTGTCTGCACCCTAGAATTCTTATTTTTAGTAAGTCTCAAGTGATATTGATGTTGTTAGTCTGAACCACACTTTGAGAATACCTTTAAGTTCTCATTCTTTTCATTCCCCAAAATGACTATGTGATAGTTTCTGTTCAGTCAAAAATAAACCTCAGCTCTATTTTTTAAAAGAGTTCAGAAAAGAAATTCCATAAACATTTATCACTATATCTACTTCTCACCTACCATTAGAACTCTCCTAGAAGAAATCTACATTGTGAGTGGACCACACTCCTTTCTCTAGCAAAGCACTCTACTTGTGCACACTAGATCTCATCCCGTTTCATCCATATCAATGAGAAACTATACCTTCTCTTTCTTCATATATTCTACTGGATCATTCCTATCTTAATATATAAAACACTTATTATCTCTCCTAATAAATAATTTTAAAAAAGCATGAAAAGAAACTGCCTTTCCCACAGGTGCCAATAATCAATTTACTATCTATGAGCTCCAAGTTCACCCTTCATTGTCTGCTCTAAGAAATTCATTTTCAGATCATTAAGTCACTTTTTCTTTGTCAGATGGCATAATCAGTAACTATGTACTGACATAGTAAATAATCAATAATAAAAGTACTGATAAAAATAATTTATCAGTAGAGGACTCTGGAAAAATAGTGTAGGAGGAAGAGATTATGGTTCATGGTTTTAATATGCTCATTCAATGGGTTCTAATCCCAGCATGGCTTTTCCAACACCCAGCTCCTATAAGTGACTTCTACAGGAGCTTCTTCTGTGTCTAGCACCTGCCATTTAAAGAATTTCTTCAGCACCAGCTTCCTGTAGCACACAGCAGCTAGCAGGAATCAGGAGCCAGCAAATTTCTCCAGCATCTCTAAGGTAGTTTTGTAATGGAGGAGCTTTCATGAAACAATGAGGCTTTCTAAAAGATAGAATGTTTCTAAAAGTTAAGTTCCAAGACTTTGCACTGCTATGGCACTACAGAGACTTTCCTGCCAATCAGAGAGCCATAAGCTATACCCTTCAACAAGATCTAGATCTCAGTGACAAAAGAATTGCAACTTCTGTGGTCACTCCATGTTAGCCCTAGGTAAAAGCTATTCCTTCTGTCTACTATTGCTGAGTTTTTAGATTTTTCCTTATTTTTATTAGCAAATCCCTTGTATATCCAATCCCTTATAGTTAATGACTATATTAAATATACCCCGTTCAAATTAGGTATGGTTTCTCTCGCCTCATAAGACCCTGACTGACACAGCAGACAATGACAAGAGGGCACAGGAGAAATACATCAAATGTAAAGTGATATATTTGAGAATCAGTAAGAATGGTAGACAACCATATCTGTTCTTCTGAGGAGGGAACAAAGAAAACAAAACTATGAAAATATTTTAAAAGGAGCACAAGAATCATCACTTCAAGAAATTAATGAAGAATAATTACAAAAGAAGACCAAAAAGTGTCACTGAAGTCAAGAAAAAAAATACTTTCAGGAAGAATACTCTATTGTTACACAGCACACAACTAAATCAAGAACAAAGTTATCTATACCAATCAAAGTACTTTCAGGAAAGCAGAAACCACACTCCTTTTTTCTGTATATTCTATAGCTCTTTTTTTATTATAAAAGTATCATATTTATTTCATAAAATTAAAAACCAAAGTGTAAAAAAAACAAATGCACTTTTTAAAAACACCCATACTAAGTTGTATTTGTCATCTTAAAATGTCTTTAAAGCATAATTGTTACTGAATACCTCCTAGAAATCTATTAGTATACTCTTATTAGACATTTTTCTTAGTTTTGAAATACAACCAATTATTTCCACACAATGCATTATACAGAAAAGAAAAGTAATTTGTTTCTGCATATATATCATGAATATAACTAATTATATAAGAGAAAATTAACAAATGTCACAGCACCATCAACAATGTTAATTAAAAATTTGTGATTATATTAATTGTACATTTTATTTTATTCTATGAAAAGTACTTACCAAAATCATAACCTTCTGGAACAATATATCTGCTGACAACACCACTTTTCAAGCTGTCCTATTAAAAGACAAATTGCTTTTATTTACATTCATACCAGTATTCCTTTATCCAACACTATTATGTGCAGAAGAAAATGTTTAAAAAGAAATTAAAGAAAATAAATCAAACAGGAGGAATTAGCTGTGTAAAATATTAAAAGTTTAGACAATATCTCATTAAAACTAGCACTATAACAGAATACTCTAGGAACTATTAATTAAATGCAAATGTTTATACATGTGTACAGGCACATTATTTTAATTCACCTATTTCTGTAAATTTTGCTGAAGGATTTTACAAAGACCCTTATGTACAGTATGCTAAGTAGATTAAAAATAAAATCCTATGTAAAATGTACTAATTAATGTGTAATATAGCAAAAAAATTCACTTACCAATGACTGCTCATAATCATCATGATAAAACATTGGAGATTTCACATTCCAATAGGCAAATAGGTTATCCAATCGAATTAACTGAAAATAAATCAAGTTATTATGCGTTTCATTTTCATTGAAGAGTATTTAACATACGCTATTTTCCGAAGTTTTAATACTTGCATCATAAGCAAATAAAAGTAACTCACAGAAACCCTTAATTATATATGGTGGACCTTTTGAAAACACTGGGTTAAATGTGACAATCCCCACACAGTGAATAATTTTTACGTAATCTTTGACTGCAAAAACTTAACTACTAACAGGCTGCTGCTGACTAAAATCGCTACTGATAATATAATTATTATATAACTTTTAATACATATTCTGTGTATGTACTGAACATTATATCTTACAAGAAGTATAATCTTACAATAAATAAGCTAGAAAAAAATATTAAAATCATAAGGAAAAATACGTTTAATATATTTATTCAAATTATATAAGCAGATTTGTGACAGTTCAAATCTATATTTGCCTTTCTAAAAGTCCATCACATTGATAAGCAATTACATTTTACCTTATGAAATAATTTCTCAGTGTCATCATGCAAAGATGGAACCCAGTATGGGTCAGTTGTCTGAAAAGGGGGAAAAGTAAAAATGTCATGTACATGTGAACGGCAGAGTAATAAATTACATCTACCATGCCCTACACAGCTTCCTATGAAGCTGTCCTTGAAAACACATCCTCACAGAATATTAAATGATCACAAGAAAGTCTCTGCTTTCAAGCTTAATCAAAAAGGAAATAGAAAGCAATTACAAACAAGTAAATGTTTGTACCTCTAAAAGGGTTAAACACACAGCACTCTGGGAGAAGGTGGTAGAAGGCTCAAATTCTTGGGTGCAGGATAAAGTGATGTCTAACCTTTTATATGATAATGAATGGAAATTATTTACTTTAAGGTCAGCTGGAGTAGGAAGATATGCAAATACTTGACATGTTCAGATAACTGAAGTATCAAGAAGCCCAGTATGACCAGATAACATAATGCAAAACAAAGAAAAGAGGTGCAAGGTGACTTGGAATCTGATTGAAAGGATTATGAGCTTCTTTATTCTAAAAGCAATGAAAAGTGACTGAGAGGACTGAGTTGCTCAAATGCATTTTTCAGAAAGATGGCTTTTTTTTCTTTATAGAGAACTGAATGAATTAGAACAGCGATTCTCATATTTTACCATGTTTAAGGACCATCTGGAGGGCTTTAAAACAGATGGACCCCAACCTGAGTTTCTAAGTCTGGGTTGAGGAACAAATTACCAAGGGCTTCCGAAGGTAATGGTCAAAATCACTTGTTACCAACAACCTTCAAATTGACAAATCCAAGGCTAGTTTTCCACCCTTATTTTTCAACTTAAAAGCAGCATCTGACAGTTTGCTAATCTAACCAAATCTATTCATTAACTTTTCATTTGGCTTTACTTTTTTTAACTTTTCTTTTTTGTTTACAGTGGATCTAAGTTTTAAAAAGGTAATATAGACAAAAACCTAATAAATGAAAACAAGTAATGAAACACAAAGAGCAATTAAACTGTTTGAATTACATGCAGCAACAAATGTCAAATACACTCGAGTAAACAAGGAACTTATAGAAGAATCATGCAAAAAGCAAACATTTTTAATGGCTATATTATAGAAATGTAAAAACTTTAGGTGTTAACCTCTGGAGTAGAACAGAATGTTGGGAGTAGAGAACAAAAGGGATTTAAATTTTACCCACAGCAGTTCATTCAATAAGTATTTAGAGGTTAATTTAAATGGTAAATTCAACAACTGTTAAGTATGGAGCAAGCAAATGTTTCATAATTCTCTATGTGTTCCAATTTAAAATTTGTCAAGAAAGTATGCCACAATACTGGTAATTATAGTATAAAGATTAGTGATTTATTTCTCTATACTTTTCATGACTTGTCAAATTTCTGAAAAGAACATTTATTATTTTAGAAATGGATTAAAGTAAAAAGGCCATATTATAATTAGCAAACAATAAATGGCACTTATATTTTAATTACATGTACTTATCAAGCACTTTTGAAATGTGAAATGAATCTCAATTCCAATCCAGTCAACTGATATTTCTGTACCAATTCTATAGGCACCTATTCTTGAAGTTAGTGTATTCATATAGTAAACAGCAGTAGGATTAACTATACTGCACAGTTAAATAGTTAAATTTCTTCTTAAAGTACCTGCATGCTGAGATTCTGAAGGGATATACCAAATGACAATGGGTTGTCCCGATTTGTAATCTAAAGAGGAAAAAAAGATTTTTAGGTAGACAAAATTCACCAAATAAAAAAAGTCCATTTTCTGGAGAGTTTGCTGTTTCAAACATTCAAAAGCATTCTACTACTTTTTGAAACAAATGCTATCACTATACAATTCTAGTATGAATTTAAAAATTAAATATCAATGTTTATCAATATTGTACAATACTACATACTGTATCTCCATATTTTCCAGTTTTAAAGTTTATTTAAAAATGATAGACCCTCATAATATTATGAAGATAATAATTATGTGTTTTAAAAATAATTAATGATCTATTTGAGACCAAATATTGAAATCTCATTCCGCTAATTCTTAGAACAATGCTCTCTCAAGAGAAAAATGCAGTATAATTCAAAGTATTTTATTTTTCTTTTAAGAAACTATTCTTTATTTCAGACTTTTTAAGTATTTTAAAAATACTTAACTGCCAAATTCATAACCCCACCATCAAAAGTGATTCTTTCTTTAACTGATTTTGAATACTTGAGGAAAATATTAACAAAGCATCCAAAACTATAAACTGCAACCATAATTATGAAGAAAAAAAAAGAATGTATCATCTTCAGCTTTGTATTCCTTCAATTTCCAGTATCTCACAGGTTCGCCACTAATGAACAAGTATCAACAAATAATAATATACATGTCTACCTATATATAAATTAATACCACCTGTTAAAATACTTACATCATCTTCATAACGAATGTGGATATTGGAAATTTTCACTTGGAGATTTTTTATGATTTGAGTAACTAATTTTTCTGTAAAAGTATCTGGTTTTTCCACCTGATGTTTATCTACAATTGCAAATATTTCTTGTTTAACATGAATAAAAAAATGCAATTGATTAAACATTCACATATTAAGGGAACGTAATATAACCATGTTAAGGAACAAATATCTGTACTTATAAATAAAATACTTTCCTGCTTTACAAGTCTTCCACACCAAAAAATTTCAAGAGGCCTAGTTTCTTGTTCATTGAAACTATGGCCAAGCATGTAGAATTTATTTACATTAAATCCTATAGCCTATGTTTGCTTACTAGTGTACACTAAGATTTCGAATCTTCAAACAATGAGGATTAGCAATTAAGAATTATAGTAAGTCCAACTTAGAAAAGTCAGAGAGCAAAAAAGAAACGTCCTTTAAACCCAGTGATATTCCATGTTTTCTGTGTAGAAGTAAAAAACACTTGTCTCCACTCCTGAAAAACAGTGTCTCCACTCCTCAAAACAAAATAGGAAGGTAAAGAGTCCTTTCCCTCATCCTTTCCAAACAAAGATAATGGAAGTTCATCACTTATTTCATTTCATGAAAATGATATTAATTGTCTCCTGGTTTCACACTTTCCAGGGGCTAGAAAGAATAAACACTGGGATTCCTAATGACTTTTTAAATATGCCTTTAATAGCCACTATTTATTACCTCTTTATTAACATGAAAATGTCAGTAAAAACTATCTCCGCCCCTATTTCTAGTCCTGTTCCACTAATATATCACCTACCTTGTCCGCTAATTCCCTACTATTCTTTAATTCAACTTGCCTAGAAGTCTTTAGATGAAGTGGATGACATCATATGTACATAAAATTCAAGAGTGAACAATGAGAATTTACTGAAATACAAAAGGATTTTAGAATAAGCAGAATATAAACTCTTTGAAGACAGAGCCTTTTATCTTAACATTTCAATCTCACCAGTACTTAATAAAATTCTTTACAAATTTATTCAGCCAGTTAAATATCAAATCTTCCTTTTCCTATCAACTAGTGCTTTCTCCTCACTTCCTTTTCCAGTTCAGATTCCAAAATGTATGTTTCACTAACATATTAAATATTTTGCCCCTTTTATTTTAAATTGTCTTCTGTGGTTCAAGTTCCAAACCTAAGTAAAACTTAGCAACATATTTTTTATGTAAACATGACTTTGTCTATGCCTCAGTAACTAAGCACTAGAGAAGAAATATCGTAATAGGAAAGATCAGAATTACTGTATATGAACTAATTTCAACCAACCAGCAACTTTATTACATTTTTCAGGTAAGTGGGTTCATACGCTCAAAAAATTCAAAATTCTTTTTATCCTCAAAGTTCCAACAAACCACCTACTACTCTCTTGAGCAGAAGATCTTCTATCAGCTCAGAAAGATATAGAAACTACCAGAAAGTTAACTAGTGTGCAATCACCACACACTCAAAAGAGCTCAATCTAAAGTAACCAACTTTTCCTTATAAATAAAATAATTATTTCTTTATCTTCAATATCTCAGCAGCATCTTATACATTACTTGCTTTCTAAAATGCCTTTTACCCAAGAAAACATGTCTTCAAATGTCCATCTCCTTCTCTGACAACTCCTTTTTGATGCTCTTGTTCTATTTTTCTCCTCTGTACAATCACTAAATATTGAATTTCTTTGGGGCTTAGTCTCAGAATTGTTTCTCTTCTCACAGGCTGCTACTTCAGGGGATATTATCAACACTAAATAGCCTAATATGATCCTAAAGCTGACCACTCTCAAATGCACAATGGATGAACTAAGAGGTGATATTAAAAACTTGATATAAATATGACTGAAGCAAAGAATAGAAATAAGAAAGGGGTGGGACCAGTAATAAGGATGCAGCCATGGGTATCAACTCATGAGAACATTTATATATCTTGTTGCAGAGTTTAAATTTCAACCTGATGCCAAAATCTATGACCAAAGAATGTTATGCATGGCTTAGACCTGAGTCTATCTATTTTAGACCTGAGTATAATCACACCCACATTCACTTACTGTTGTTACCAAGCAAATAAAGTTGTGCCAAGAAATACATACGTATCAGAATATCTGGCTTAGTAAATAATGAAAACCAATTTAACAAAACATAACTACATTTGAAATGTGGAAAAAGGCTAATCTGGCCAATCTACAAAAGGAAGGCTATAGAAACTATGTCAAGAAGAAATACTATGTTTTTCTACTCATATGAGGTACTCAGCAGTCAAGATCATAGAGACACATAGAAATATAGTTGCCAGGGACTGAGGGAGTAAGAGAAGGACTAGGCAAGTTACTGTTTAATGGGTATGGAGTCTCAATTTTACAAGAGATTTGGGCATAGATGGTGGTGATGGTGGTACAGCATCATGTATTTATTTCACTGAATTAAAAGGTATGAAGATGGTAAAATTTAAGTTATATACCTATCACAATAAAAGACTGTGACAAAAGGTAAAAATAAGGACAAGGTGTGTTGCCAAAAATTGTGTGAAATCTCCCTAATTTTTTTTTACCTAGCTGTCAACTGTTAAAAATATAAGTTTTATTCTTTTACTAGTTCTATTATTTTATTTTTTAAAAATCAGTGTAATAGTGAAATCACACATATATTGTTCTTTTAAAACATTTAACATTAAATGAAGGACAGGGAAGAAGATAAACAGGTTCGGAACATTACTCTATGTCTGAAGACAGGAGAGCTTACAGTATAACATATAAATATATATATATTATATATATATTATATATATAAATATATATATATATATAAATATAAATATATATAAAAAAAAATATATATATATGCGCTAATGTGGAAGATTCCCTAAAGGAAGATGTCAGAGTTCAAGAATAAAAAATAGCTGGTGATGATGACTACTGGACAAGTGAGGAAAGATTAGCATTTTCAATTGTGCCAAATGAACCATTTAGCCTAGAAGGAATAAAAGAATGTAAAGTCAAAGGATAAAATAAACAGAGAAAGTAAAAGGTACATAAATCAATGAATACTGTATCTCCAAGAGTGAAAATTTTGGAGGGGTTTAAAAAAAGTCAAGAAAGGTAAGAAAGTATACTTGATGAAATTACTATTAAATACTAACATTAATTAAATATTAATCTATTAACTAGATGTTAACAGACTGAAGCTAATTTCTATACACATGATAAAACATACAGCTATATTAAAATTCCCCATGAAATAAAATGTATTCATATTTGTTTAAGTAATCTCTGCCTCCAAAATAAATCAAATGTAATACATAAGTTTTTCCAGCTTTTATTGTTTTCTTTACCTTGATTAGCCATTTTTCGTTTAGCTTCTTCTATTCTTTTTAGTTCCTGTTGTTTTGCTTCCAAGAGCTGTTTTTCTTCTTTTAAAGCATCATATTTTATTACTACAGAAGTATAAAAAACAATAATCTTAATTACATCAAATATAAATGTACTCAAAAATATTCTTGAAAATCATTAATTCATAGTTTACAAAAGTATAGAAAAAATCAATTTAAATTACTAAATACCAAATTTAATTACAGAACTATCTCAAAAATTTCCCAAAGTAACTTTGAACAAATTAGCATACATAAAATGTGTTTCCATCCACACATAAAAAAGGTAACTTAAGAGTGTTTAAAATTGACTTACAAGAAGAAGGCACTATAAGTAAATAAATGTCTTCCAATACAGCTTCAACTGGTTGAGTATAAAGGTTTTTCCATGGAATTTTAAGATTAAGATTACCTACATGGGGGGGAAAAATGATAAATAAAAACATTATTCACTTAAATATACCTGTTTTATATAGTCTATTTTCTATATTATCTATTTTCATTGAGACATTAGGAAACAAAGTGACCTTATGAGTTGTCACTTGTAGAAAGCTATCTTGCAACCCATAACAATAAGCCTTTTAGTGATTATTTGATATTTTGTGATATTTTGTGATAGAGAAAAATATACTAAGTGATAAACTAAATACTTCTAGTTTCCTATTTATGGTGATATACACAGAAAATAAATCAATATTCTTTTTCTATTAATCAATGATCCTTAATATTATACCTGAATTTCCCCAGTTCTTACCATAAATTTCAGATGTTTTACATTTTTAAAAAGTGGATCACATAATTTGTGAAAGCATGCATGTACTGCTCATAAAAATTATATAGAGGGTAATATACAGGTATGTAATCATTACCCTAAGAGTATATGGATTAAACTTTCTGAACTACAAAATACAATATAAGGAGTTCAATATACCATTTACGCCAGTTGGGGACACAGAAATTTCACATTATAAAGAAATTTATAATATTTAAGTATTTTTTAATAGCTGAATCACCAGATTTAGAAATAGTTGCCATAATTCAGAAAGGGAAAGATTATCACTTACATTACATATTAATTATTTGATAATTTAGGAATGGAAAAAAATTTAGATTTATTTCATTAAAGAACCTCAAAACACACTAAATTTTGAGAAAATTTTCACCATGTGACATTAATCCAGAGAAAAACTATCTGACTTCTAAAACAGGAAAAAACAACTAAATTTTGTATCAGAAAAGAGGGACTATTTCAAAATTATGAAGTAGAAAATATAACCAAACTGAAATGAGCAGATTGGAAGAAATAACAAAGTTTGAGTTTATTTATAAATGTACCAAACACACGATTTATGCACATTAAATTTTTAATAAAGTATGTAATGTAATAGTAAAATAAGTAATCAAAGAAACACACAAAATATTAACACAGCATTTTCACTAAAGAATCTACCTTTAAAAAAAAATCAAACTTTTTTTCCCATTAACTATAAAGTATAGTCATCTTGTAGAAAATTTAGAAAACTATAAAGGTAATTTCAAAAATATTCCACACAAAGGCAATTACTTTTAAAAAGTTACTATTTGTACATTACATGTGTGTTTATATATGTATATGTGTGTGTATATGCACAATTCTGCCTTCTAAATGAGGGAAACTGAAAGATCATAAAAACAACAATACCAGATAACTACCAGGGGATGACATACGCCTATAAAATTGTTTACAGTACTATGTCATTCACTTGGAATTGTGTACTTCTTTATCAATTATGTTTTTATTATATACTAAATGTGTTAAGTCATAAAAATACAATAAAAATTAAATCCAGATCTTTGTAAGAAATGTACTATCTAGAAGAAAAAAATTAGTTATACAAACATTAAAGAGTGAGAGGTGCTATGATGAGGTATGCAACTAACACCTTTAAAGATTCCCAAAATTATGTTGTGTTCTAAGTATTTAGGGCAGTGTCCTTCTTCTACTATGTTGTATTAACACTTAAAATTAGTTTATCATTTAAAACATGGTCAGAAAAGAAAAAAGAGGGGAAAAAAGAAGGTAAATGAAACAAGGCCTATACGCATTATGAATTTTTTAACTTCTTGATTTTATGTTAAATTTATATACACTGAAATACAATGATCACAACTATAAAACTCAATTTAAACAATTTGAAAGCTAAATGAAAGATGTTTACTGTAGTATTTATGCAATGTATAATGTCCAACTATATATTCAAGTGAGGGGAAATAGATATGAATTGTAAGAAATTCTCATTAAATGCTAACTTAAAGAAATGTGAAATTACATATATGCCATAATCACAAATACTTAAAAGACATGTGAAAAAATATGTAAAAATAAATATTTTGGGTGGAGAAATAACAGGTGACATTTTTCTCCTTTGTTATGTAAAACTACCTTTAAATTGAAGTAGAAATAGAATTTGAGTCCCAGCAATGTAATTGCTGATGATGAAAATTTTCTCAAGTACCTGGTTTTATAACAACCATAAGTGCATAAAACTCATGTCATTTACAAAAGCTTTCAGAAGATCTTGTTCCCCAAGTGACCCTGAGAAGATCGTGATAGCATTACATAAGTCTTAACAACCTATATAACAATGTCTGGGCACGGTGGCTCGTGCCTGTAAGCTTCAGCCTATGAAGCGGCCGGGGCTAGGGATCGTGGTTTGAGTCCCACCTGGGGCCCGTAGCGAGACCTAGTTCCAAAAAAATAGCTGGGCGTGGTGGCACGCGCCTGTAATCCCAGCTACCTGGGAAGCTGAGGCTAGGGATTGCTTGAGTCTGTGGTACTCCGGGCAACGAGAGCCTGCGGCTCCACAGGCAAAAATAGCAAGGTCTAGTCTCAAAAAAAAAAAAAAAAAAAAAAAAAAAAAAAAAAAAACCTATATAACAAAACTCAATCCAAATCCCAAATTACAACATTACTATCTTGCACAAAACTTAAGCCAATAAACTAAAACATAGTAACATACAACATAGAAACCACATACACACTTTTTTATTAAACATATTAAGACATTCTAATTTGTGTTCAACCAATTATTTTAAAGTGTCAATTATATAGAATAAGAAAATAACAGAACAACATAATTGTTTTCTGGAAAGAAAATGTTCAAGCACAATTTTCTGCTCAGTTCCTAGTCACACTGCCTGAATAATTACTTTACACCACATGGTCAATCAGAATACAGAATTGTTAACTAGTCAGAAACTTAAGAAATTCAGTTCAAATCTCTCATACATGTATCATTTCGGCTACCAATTTCACTAATTTTTGATGCCTAGTATTGGGGAAAGGATAGATGCACTACTAAGCTCTATTGAGAAGAAAGCAGAGTATTAATTTTAATTAGCTGCTCAGACTTCAAAAATATCATATTAAGGAGGTAAACCAGCCTTATTATTCTAGTTGCATATTCATAAAGGAGGATATTCAAATAATAAACATTCAAATAATAAATATAAAGCTTACCTATATGACCAACTTTAATTTTAAATGGTACATCCAGTTGACTCTAAAAAGGAATTGCAAAATATCAGTCAATATACAGGTCAACAAAAAGATGACTATTTTATCTTCCCCAAATTATTTAAAGGATTTAAGTTAATTTATATCTTCTAACTTTAATACTCATTTAACCCTATAAATAATTCATCTTAATATTATTCTCATAAAATTCAAAGACACTGATGTTTTTGAAATAGTAGAAGAAAGGTTCTACATAAACACTTAAATTGTCTATACCACAATCATGACAACTTTTATATTGTCTGGAGAAGTTAATGGCAGGGAATTTCATCTTCAGATTGTACTTATGGTACAATTAAAATTCCATTTTGGGAAAAAAACTGTATAAACAAGTGTTTATTGCTGATTCCATAGTCATAAACTTTACAGTGTAGATAAATTTGGATGGGAATTAAGACAATATGGAACCCAAAGAACTGTACAGAGAGCATAAAGATTACAGCATATTTTGAGCAGATGGGGATGAAGGAGTGCTCTCCTGTGCTACAGAAGAAATGGTCTGATGGTTAAGATAAAACACAAGTCAATTTATTATTAAATCTGTCCACAGCAACAGTTTTGCCATTCCTGAAAGCAAAGTCCTTCACTGCTTCCACAGTATTCACACTTTTCTTTGCCTTGCTAAAGACCATATGCTTCCCATCCAAGCACTCAGTCTTGGCATTTTCCACTGACAAGATACCAGGACCTGTACGCTTCAGGTTGAAATTTTCATCAAATTTTTCCACATAGGCCAGTCATGGTGGCATGCACCTGTAATCCCAGTTACCTGGGAGGTTGAGGCTGGGGATGATTTGAGTCCACAGTTTGAGACAACCCTGGGCAACATAGAGAGACCTAGTCTCTTAAAAATAAAAACAATTTAAAGAAAAAATATTTCCACACAGGATGGACTTGCGATGAGTGCCATTATTGTCTAGCACATAAAACGTGACATGGTATTTGTGAAAGCAAGAAACTTAATAACCAAATTCTTTCTTCCCTGTGCTTAAAGTGTGAAAGTTTTCTGTTGTCTTTGGAACTTTGTCTGCAAACAGCTTGAAGAAGATGCACCCCAAGGGCTGCATCTATAGCTGATCAACAGCTATACAAAAGGACATGGTGGGGTCCATCATGGCTACATCAAGCAGGTCTCTGGGCAGTTGTGCTGTCTTCAAGGCCACAAAAAATATTCTTTAACCCCCCCTCCCATTCAATAGGGAAAAGAACAATCTTTTCAGTAAGTGATGCTGGGAACACTTAGAAAGGAAGGAATATGGACTCTCATTTTATACAACAAATATTAACTCAAATTGGCTACTAGTCCTAAACATAGAACTAAAACTAGAAAACCCATAAGGAAAATATAAGGTAGAATCTTCCAGAGATTAAATTTGTCAACGATTTCTTGGTTTTCATAACACAGGCATAGGCAACAAAAGAAAAAAAAAGGTGAGGCTGAGAGGGAAAAAAATAGATGAAAGCAATTTCCTTGAAATTATAAGCGTTCGTACATGAAAGGGCACTACTAACAGAGGGATATGCCAACCCATAAAATGGGGGTGAACATTTTGAGTTTTTATATCTGATGATGGAAAATGAAATATATGAAACGATAAAACACAATCAAAACAAAAAAAAGTTTTCAAAACATTTCTCCAAAAAGCATATACAAATGGCCACTAAACATATGAAAACCTCCCTAGTCATTAGAGAAATATTAAAGAAAAATAAAATTAGATAGTACCATACATCTTTTAAGACTGTTATCCAAAAAACAAAGTAAGAAACTGGGACATTCATGTATTGTTGATAAAGTGATTCAACAGCAATGGAAAAATGCTGTCGCAGTTCCCGAGAAAGCAAAACATGAAATAACCATGTAACCCAGAATTCCATTTCTAGAAATAAAAATAAAAATACTATAGAGGAATAAGTACTAAAACTAAATTTTTAATATTAAATATATTAAAATACTTTAAATGAGGAAAAACAACCATAATAGCTTCTGTTTTTAAGGAAATTAAAACACTTTCACAGAACTCACATTTTACAAAATGTTTTCAAAAACTTCTGTTAAATAATTTAAAGTGAAAAAATTAATTAGGAGTAAGTCTATATAACTAAATGCAGCAACCCAAAATATTTCTCATAACTTACGAGGGCATTTTCTTTAATTTCAAGATGCTTGAGGACCACATCTCCTAAAAAAAAAAAAAAAAAATTAAAAAGATAAAGTTAAAATATGCAATTCTTATTTTAGTAAGTTAACTATATGTTATTCCTAAATATCATATAAGGGGAAAAATCATAAATGTATATAGTAGGAAGTAGAATCCAACTATGATCTTATTAGTTAACCTCCATTTCTTCAACTTAGTTTAAGACTATGTTTGAGCAAAACATTTATTATCTTAACTTCTGGCCTTTGCAACTGCAGTTCAATGCTGAAGTGCATAAACAGAATTATACCAAAATCTGAATCTAACCAGGAAACATGATATGAAACCAATATGCAAAACTGAGTTGTATTTAAACATACTTGCAGTGAGTTGTAAAGAAATTTTTTTTTATCTAAAATAAAGGGCTAAAAGGTATGTAAATGAAAACTTCAAAACTGCAATGCAACAATAATGAAAAGTACAAAAAAAAGGACAAAAAGTAAAAGCAATAGTATATATGCAAAGGGAGAAAAAGAGAAAAAAAAGGAAAAATAAGGCTATTTCTAAAATTAATACCACCACCAAAACAAAGATCCAGGAAGCTTAACAAATATGAAACAAAAAATTTACACCTATACATATGACAACTAAGATGTACAAAAATCAAAGACAAAAAAAAATCTCTTGACTATGATCCAGTAATGACACTTCTGGGCATATGTCCAAAGGAAATGTAAACATGGTTATCAAAAAAAAAAAAACTTTTACTCCCATGTTCACTGAAACATTATTCATTACAGTCAAGATATGGAAACAGAATATCACCATCAGTAGATGAATAAGGATGATATGGGATAAATACACACAATAGAATACTATTTAACTTTAAGAAAGAAAGAAATCCTGTCAATTTCAACAACTTGGACAGGCTCAGAGGGCACTGTGCTTAATGCCAGAAGAAAAAGACAAATATTAAGTATTGTATCATCGATGTCTTATATTTGGACTGCAAAAAAGCAAAATGCATAAAAAATAGAATGGTGTTTTTCCTTAGTGTTTTTGTATCCTTTGGGTAAATTAAAATTTTTTCTAGAAAAAATCAAAAGCAAACTCAGGCAAAAAAAAAAAAATAACCAACAAAGAAGACAGTTCCTTTGAAACTATAGTGTAAACAGAAAGAAGAAATAAGAACAGAGCCTAAGAAACTTAGGGGATACTTTAAGAGGATCAATATATGCATTACAGGAGCTCAAGAGGTCAGAAGAGTTCAATGGGAAAAAAGTTTATTTGAAGAAATAATGGCCAGAAATGCCCCAAATGAAGAAAAATGTGAAAAAAAGAATGCAAGAATTGAAAAAAAAAAAAAACTGCAAGCAGAATAAGCCTAAAGAAACCCAACTAAGAAATCTATCAAATATAAAGAAAATACTAAGAGCAGCAAGAAAGAAAAAAAAAAACTACTTTAGATGATGTACACAGATTCTCCAATAAAATTACTGAGTTTCTCAATAGAAACTTTGCAAAAAGAAAATACCCACTACACAAACTGAATTATGAAAAAATACAAAATTCAAACAGATTTATAATTAGTAAGGAGATTATATAGGTATTCAAGAAACTCTCAGCAACATAAAAGGCCAGTACCAAAGAGAACATTAATCCTTCACAAATTCTTCTGATTAACTGATGAGAAAGATTATAAATCCAAACTCAATCTGTAGGGTCACAATCTGTTACCAAAAGCCAGGAAAAGATACAAGAAAACTACAGATCAGTATCTATGATGAACTGATATAAGAATGCCCAACAGAACACTAGCAAACAAAATTCAACAGCACATCAGAAGAGTTATACGCTATAACTCCATACAACTTATAACTGCATGCAGAGCTTCCCAACATATAAAAATCAGTCAATATAATGCATACTGATAGAATGAAGAAAACAAACACATCATCATCTTAATGGAGAAAGGTATTAAAAAATTACATCCTTTCATCGTAAAAACAGTCTATAAACTAGGAATAGTATCAAATTATCTCAACATAATATAGGTAATATATGAAAAGCTCACAGTGAAAAATATAGCAAATATTGGTAAAAGCAAATATTCTCTAACATCAGAAATACGAGAAAGATGCTCACTTTTATACAACATAATCCTGAAAATTCTAGTCAGAGCAATCAGACCAAAAAAAGAAAGAACTAAATAGAATTATCTTTGGTCACAGACAATTTGATCCTATATAATGTAAATCTTAAAAAAACTTAAAAAATTCAGCAATGTTGTCATAAAAAAACTAAAGGAAAATCATTTTTGCTTCTATACACTACTAATAAACATCCTTTATAAGCCATTGAAATAATATTGAATGAGAACAGCAAAATGTTATGTGACATGCAAAATGACCTTGAAACTATGAAATGTGAATTAACAACACACATAAGGCTGGGCATGGTGGCGCATGCCTGTAAGCGGCAGCCTAGGAAGCCAGGGCCAGGGATCGCAGTTCAAGTCCCGCCAGGGAAAAAGTGAGACCTTAGTTCCAAAAAAATAGCTGGGCGCGGAGGTGCGCGCCTGTAATCCCAGCTATCTGGGAAGCTGAGGCTGGGGATTGCTTGAGTCTGTGGTACCCCAGGCAACGTGAGGCTGTGGTTCCACAAGCAAAAACAGTGAGACCTAGTCTCGGAAAAAAAAAAAAAAAAAAAAAACCCACACATAAAGACAATCCATATTCATAAGTTGGAAGATATACTGTTAAGATGTCAATATTACTCAAAGCAACTAACATTCAATCAATAGACATTAAAATCCCAACTTTCTTTGCAGAAATAGAAAACCCATCCTTAACTCAAAGGGAATGGCAATGCATGCCCCCCTCATATAAAAAAAAAAAATTTCCTGAAAACATAAAAGGTGAAAGTTTCACACGTCCTAATTTCAAAATTTTCTACAAAAGTAATTAAAACAGTGTGGTACAAATATAGATACACCAACAGAATACAAAAGTAAACCCTCACATACAGTGAAACAACTTTTCAATTCAATAAGACAGCCAAGTTTGTTCTGAAAGGACAAGCTTTTCAACAGATACTGGAAAACCAAATAATCACAGGCAAAATAAGTTTATCCCTCCACCACACACACACTGAAAATTAACTCAAAATGTATCAAGGCCTTATTTGTTAATAAAACTAGTTTTAAAAAGTGTCAAAGAAATGGAGTTAACAGCGCCCATCCCAAAGTCTGGAGAGCAGACTGAGGCTCTCGCGGACAAAAGAGTCAGCTGCAAAGGGGACTCCGACCCTGCTGAGAGGAGCAGGTAGCCCACCAGCACCTGGGGGAGGAGACCACAGCAAGACAGGTAGGCTACCCTACCTGGAGCAGCCTGTGGTGTCTCCCGGTTGTTACGGAAACAGCCTGGGAGGGAGGCAGTCTGGCCATTTGCATCTGTATGGACCCTGGCTATTCAGCCTAACTTTAGCTCCAACTGAGTTGCTAAAGGGGGTGGGGAAGGAACCTACCTGGAGTTAACGGCACCCATCCCAAAGCCCAAAAGCGCCAGCACCGCTACGTGGCACCGGCGCAAACTCAAAACAAGGACATTCATTACCAAAACCACATAGGCAACGTTAAATACAACTATATAGGCTTCAACATGCATACAACTATATAGGCTTCAACATGCCACTACTAGAGCAGTAGTCACCCAATACATAGAGCAGATCCGAAAGGAAAACACAGGAAAAAGGAAGAACACAAACACTCAAGCAAGCCCTAAGAAAAATAACTCACCACCTAAGGATAAACAATTTGAAAAAAACAACATGGATGACATCGAAGAAATGCTCCATATATCAGACAAAGAATTCAGAATCAATGTTATAAAAGCACTCAAAGAGGCCAAGGAAGAGGGGGAACAAAGGGAAAGCAAAAGAAGGAAAGCTCTCAATGAATTAAGAGAAGTAGTAGAAAAATATAAAAAAGAATGCAGCAAAATGAACAATATCATCAACGAACAGAAAAACGAAATCGAAACCCTAAATAAGAAACTGCAGGAGATGCAAGGCATAAGAGGAACAATAGAAGAACTCAAAAATGCAAGGAAGGGTCAGGAAAGCAGACTAGAAGAAATAGAAGAAAGACTCAGCACACTAGAGGATACAGAAGTAGAAAGAATGAAGAAAGAGAAAGAGAGAGAAAAGCAAAGTAAGAAAACAGAATAATCAGAGATCTCTCAGATACCCTAAAGAAAACAAATATAAGAGTAATTGGAATACCAGAAGGTGAAGAGAAATAGGACCTGAAAGGCTCTTCAATGAAATAATGGAGGAAAACTTCCCAAACCTGAAGAAAGAAATGAAATTAGACATACAAGAAGCAAAAAGGACACCAAACTA